>JAWQUT010000221.1:881875-895498 GCA_033807755.1 Ellobium chinense
GATGGATGGATGGATGGATGGATGGATGGATGGATGGATGGATGGCGCACGTGCATATCCGACAATAAAATCATCCAGACCACACACCTAAGTCGCTGACAGAGTGAACGAGATTACACACGAGTATCTGTTGCAGCTTATCATGAAAAAAAAAATACTGATAACAGAACAGAAGTCTCGATGCGAAACGAGGCGCGACAGGGAGATGGAAGAGAGAAGGATGCCATACAGAAGGGAAAATCACATCCTTTTTCCTCCCATTTTGTCAGAGGAACATGATTGGTTGATAAGGTCTGTTCCACTGGCGCTCATTGGCTGTGGCATCTTCTACTTTCGGAAGCCAGATCAATCACACCACTGTTTTGCTTAAACCGGAAGTGGGCTTCAAAGGAGTTGACAAATCAAGAAAGGTCGACTGGAAAGAATAAGATGCTAAGAGACAGGCAAACAGAAGTATGTTTTTAAAAAAAAATGAAAACACTGCCCATCTGACCTGAAGATAAGCTGGACAGAAACAGTAAAGGAAATGAATGCACAGAAAATTCACAGCAGCAAAACACAGAAACGAACAAAGAAGAAAGAGAGCAAAATCTTCCCGAGGGCTCTTTTGTTTTTTAATCAGGAGTCATAACAAGCGACCTAATAAATAATGGAAGGCAATAAAACTGAGTCAAGTCATAAATTCTAACTATTCAATATATGAAGACAGCAGTACAAACTTCCACGGGTAGCAAGCTAAAACCCAGGACCGAAACTGCCCTGTCGGTCCTTTCCCAGGAGAATTTGGATTAGCCCTTACATTTCTCTTGGTAAAGATACCTTAACAATGCTTTCCTATCCATGAGATCATGGGCGAATGGCGACAAGGAAGGAAGCGAAGGCCCCGGAAATTAAGGGATAGTTAATCTCACCCTCAAAAAAAAAACTGAAAGAGGCCTAACACCAAACCTTAATGTCTTCGAAAAAGACATGTTCAGAAAAAGCAGCCACAATTAAATTTACTTCATTAATCTCCTTTAAGAGCCTTGTTTTAAAAGACGCCTCTGATCTGTTTACATTGACATTAGAGCGAGAAAGGGAGAAATACATCATAGGAAAAAAGCCCTTACACAAAGCTACAGGAAACCGCTGAGTAAGACAAAGCCTCCAGAGCGGAAGGTGCGCCGAGTGCAGAATGCCTGCAGCGACCGCAGACAGACGGAAACGTGGACGGCGAGGGAAATTTACGTATCGCTGTGGTTGGTGGGTTAACACGTCACGTTTCGTAGTGAACCATGCATCTACTTCCGTAGCATAAAGATTCGATACCTATTACGTATCTGTCTGGGAATCGCTGAATGGTTTCGTCAGAACTGCCTCCAAAATCCTGCCAGCAAATATTTGAATTCCTAGATCTTCCCATGTAACAATTTTTCAAAGTATTCAATATTCATCAATTTATTCAAACTGACTGGTTTTAAAGCTCAAACAAAAAATTAAAATGAAATCCTACCCCAAAATCTTCGATCTCTTCTTTGGTGAGTAGGGGAAGCATACTGGCAATCCGGCCGAGAGAGGGCCACAGCCAGCGCACTCGCATAATCTTTACATTGCAAGCAGGCAAGAGTAAATTTGTCACTACCAATAAAATTGGATAGTCAATTCTTTTCATTTGGTTTACTAGATTCATACTTTGTCGTACAAAAAGGCTGACACTGCCACTAAGAAATGTAGACCATATTTCACTACGAAACATACTGTATTTACAGTATAAGAAACGTAGTTCGCCTGCCGGAGAAGAGTTAGGGGACGATGGTAATTGAATAAGAAACAGGAAGGTTACTTTAGCTTTGCACGCGATTTTCGCTGCTTGTTATATAGCTACTGTAGAGCGAGAAACAGCCAGACTGTTATGCAGTATGTATTTTCAAAGACCGTGCTCCGTGTTAACAGAGAGATATACTGCGAATTATGTGTGCCTGCCTTTAGAGTTCGGAGAACATAGCCGGGCGCTGACAGCGGCGATTTTGTTAGATATGATTATTTATTTTTCTTGTAGTATTGTATGAATTGGTATGACAGGTACTGCTGTGTGTGTATGTGTTATGAACGAGACGTGTGACATAAAATAGCACTGTAAAACGAGTTCCCGCTGAAGTCAGCAAATGCATATTATTATTTCAGAGCTTGCCCTTTAACGATGGGTGTCTTATCATCTTAACAATTATATCAGTGCATCGGTGCTGAATGCAACTTTAGTGGCGTTCACCATGCAGTGGTAATGAAATACCTACGATGATAAAAGATTCCATCGTTAATGAGAAAAAAATCTGTTTTCAACTCTGGTTTTCTCTTTCAAAACTGTTTATAATGGCCGGTTAACGATCACTATGTATGTTGCACTTTGGTGCAAGTGATTGTAACGTTCTTTCAAGTCATGTAATTTGTGACTAATCGTTCAGAAGATCACAAAATATTATTCGGTGTGAGATTTATACACTCGACTTCGCCTAACTGCAGCTCCTAGGCAGCATGAGAAAAAAAGTTAGAACAACAATACTAAGGTTCATAAGTCTCGTATTCAGGGGTACCCGCTTACCCGATTTCTCATTATTGTTGCCCCAGCAGACCAGGTATTGCAATAACTTTCTCCACTCCCTGGAGAGTCTATAAAGTTGCCGTTATTTTACAGGCTTTGATCACAGATCAACTGTTGAGATACCCATTATGCAGATGGGTGAACCAAGGGAAATGTCAATAAAATGCTTTCCCACGTCATTTTTACTACACTGACTGTGGTTGGAAAAGAACTCCCGACCGTTCTGATCTTGAGTCTAGATTGTCATTATTCGGTCACCAATATCACGTCGATCAAACATGAAAAACGTCTGACTGATTACTATGGCTTTACGTAACGTCGGCTATCTTTCCTGTTTTGACGAATTTTTTAGAACTGCTGACAATTTTTGCAAGCCTGCCCTTCACATGAACAAGGTGAATATACACATGCATATTAATTCTACCCTCCCTTCCCACTGCATAATATAATATAATATCATAATATAATATACTGTACGCCAGTGCGCTACCACATGGCACGACATGAGACTAAGACTGATAGAACAACAAGACCTGGAAAACATGAGCAGCGCAAGAGCACCATCGATAAAATAACATCGAATTTGTAACGAGAAGGGTACAACGCTAGAAAAGAGGAACACATTCCCCCCTCATCTCCTTCGCTGCAGACACATCTTCCCATGTGCTCACAGGTCAATATGTTGCGCTGTTTTAAACTCTGGTGCGTGATTTTTCTTTTTTCAGGGCATTACAGTACACATAGGCAACATGAGATTTCACTAAGCTGATGCATGGGAAGGATTTTACACAGAACTGTCACTTCTGGTGATTTTTCACTAGACCTAGTGAAATTTAGTTTCTTCAGTAATCTTATGAAGGAAATGCAAAATAAACAAATATGTGAAAATCTACAGAAAAGTTGTAAGCCATAATAAAAAAAAGATATTTTATTTAACGGATTTATTAAAGCATTTTGGTCCGCTTTTTAAGCAATTTATTAAGCACTGATATATATATAGTATATTATGTAAGTTCAAATTTATGACACCGAAACCGCTGCGAAAAAGACACAGAGAAAGCCAAAAATTCACAAAAGAGGTATTGTTATTTGTAGTTGTGCCTCATAGGCATTTGGCGAGTGACTGGATCACGATTTAGAAATAAAAATTCAAAGAAGGCATCAATAGTTTAAAATTTTCTCCCGTTATGTGATATCTGAACGTCATTGCTTAATTCGGCAGGAGCTTTTACCAGCAATCTCGCGAGCCGATTCGAACGACCACATTCTTTCATAACGAAATGGCAAAACTCAAGGTGGCAGCCTTGTCTCGCAGGCTCCAGCATAAAGAGAGTCATGCAGACCCAAGATGCGGTAAGACTCAGAGCACTCAAGAGGTGCCACGAGGTCAAGCCGGCTGCAGCTGCCGCGGTGTAACGATGAACATGAAAATGTAAAAGCCATCTGGTTTCTGCGTTCTGGACGTAACACACACATAACACTTTTTGCTCGTAAATTCCTCAAGCAGTGAAGTTTTAATACAAAGGAAATAATTTACTACACACACTGTTTTGGGTTGTTACTGGACCTGGCGTCCTGAAATTTCTGCATACTTATGACAAGCGTACGAAAGACTAGACTACACCCAATGTCTAGATATATAGCGAGTTATCAGTTTACCCGCTCTACACTGAAATATATGCGAGAATTATACGTTATTGGTTGAAAATCCCGAAAACACAAGATAATAACCTGGTACACCTTACCTTTAAAAACTATTTCATCTAAACGGAACCAACAAAAACTGGGCGTCTCTAGTGAAAAAAAATATTACTAAATAACGGATTTGGATACGTATTGGAAAACCAGGGAATGGAGGATGAGAACTTATTTATTTTGCACTTCCAGCAACATCTAAAGGATATATTTTTTTTTACAAAAGTGGTATAATGATTTAGAAGAATTCAGTGACAGAAGACTCTACTACAAATATATTAAACCTGGTTTTGAGTTCGAGGAATACTTATCTGAAACCCAAGAAAAATACCTACGAATTTCTATTACTAAATCAGATTGGGTTCCCATAATTTGATTGGTAGAAAGGGATAGGTGGCAGATACCAAAACAAGAATATTCAAGAGGAACCTGCGATATAATATGTAAAGTTATTGAAGATGAATACCATGATTTGCTTGAATGCCCCAGATTCGCCATTTTTAGAAATAAGCTTCTCCCCAAAAGAATCACTGTTAAACCTAGTAAGCACAAATTAATATCCTTTATGAAATGTATGAAGCAAGAAGAAATTAAACCATTTGCAATTATGTGCCATAAGATTTTACACAATTATCAGAGACTAGTCTTGTAAACATCTTCTGGTGAATGCCTGTGACATGAACTTAAGTGTATTGTAAATTATTAAGAAGCATGAAAGTGCGTACGGATGAATAGCGTGTGAAGAGGAGATAGAAAGAAAGAGAGAGCATTAAAATTTGGTTGCTGTGTGAGAATAGACGTGGTTGGAAGTCGAGTTGTGAACGCGGATGGTTGGCACGATTTAGAGTAATGGAAAGACTGATGCGCGACAGACAATGGTATCAAATGAGGTGCGAATGGATAATTTGTAAATATTTTTCAATGTACCATAATATGCCTATAATAAACAAAAACTGAAAACTCTGGCAGAAAGTGCGCGTTGACATTTTCTAACAAGTGGTCCCAGTCTAAGATCTTCTCTTTGCAAAGCTAGACTTGACAACTTAAGATCAGTATCTTCCAAGCAAAACAGTTTTAACTTTTAAATACATGTTTAAGTTTACATCAACTCAAAAGTGGATTCTTCTAGACTCAAAGTGAACTCTTCAAGTTGATATGATCGCACTCATTGGTGGATTCTTAAATTCTCACAGTGCCTCTCCGCAAGCTACTTTTGCTTACAGTTATTTTAGGCACCTCTAAGTAAAAATCTGATTGTGTTTTCTCTGCAACGTCATGAATGTTTCACTCAAAGATTAAGCAGATAAATAATAAGCTACTGCCTCGTTCGAAATTCTCTTGGCCATTTTTACATCACGTAATTACCTACTTGATCAGGATGAGCGACAGCAGTTGTCTTGAGCCTATAAAGCGTTAGTGAAACACTAATTTCCATACTTCCCCACCTTCCCCCCGAATCCCAAAATGCAAGAGCTATGTGGTAAATGCGGAAAACTAGTGCCATTTTCAAAAATCGTCAGCGTTAGTGCAACACTAATTTCCGTACTTCCCCATCTTCCCCCCGAATCCCAAAATGCAGGAGTTGTGGGGTGAATTAGTGAAACGAGTACCATTTTCAAAAATCGTCAGCGTTAGTACAACACTAATTTCCGTACTTCCCCACCTTCCGCCTGAATCTCAAAATGCATGAGCTATGTGGTGAATTAGTGAAACGAGTGCCATTTTCAAAGATCGTCACTTCTAGTTCAAAAACCTATAAAAATAGTCAATCTTCAAAGATGTGACCGCACGGATAGTGTATACGCTGATGCTGTCAGATACCTCAAAACCGATCCTTTGTCTTTTCCCTATTTTAAGTGTACGAAAGGTAGTGTTATTTTTACTAGTTGGAAAGTTATTAAAAGTGTCTGTGTCTGCTTGGGGCAGCAAGAATCACTCTGATATCTTCGAAATGAAGAAGAAACATACTCTCGTGAAGAGCTAATTTAAAAGATGACAGAGGCAAAATCTCGAAGGCACACAGATATACATGTGCAAGCGCATATACACTTAAATCTAATTCGTAATTTGAGTCCTCTAATGTTACCAATCCTCTACTTTATCTTTTACATGTTTCTAGGGTACGAAATATAGCTTTCCTCTTAAATTTCAAAGCACTACGATCATTAAAACACGCAAAATTTAAAATAAATGGGCTTTGATTCCAAATGCTACTTCGCAAGAGGTTCTGCGAGGTGAACATGGTTTTTCTGTAACCTTATGCAGTATAAGAATGCGCCGTGGATGCAGCCACAATGATGGAAAGGAGTGGAAAGACCTCAGACACACCATACCGAATAGACTTCTTGTAAGTCTAATTTACTTCCTATCGAGAAAGTTTTATTTTGCTTTGTCTCAATGTGGAATTACCAGTAATTAGGTAACATCAAATGCTTTTGTCTTATCCAAACCCTGTATACCCTCATTGCCAATGTAATATGAATATGGCGTATGATACCTAAAAATTATTCAGCTTTCCACTTCTCACGCCGAACGTAAAAATGGAAAAACCTGTTCAAAAAATCCATTAACTTTGCGATGATAATCGTAGCAGTGTTTTAAACGCTTAAAAAAATATGATACCATCTCATTTTCCCCATTCATTTTTGTGAAATTTAATATGCCCACTATGCAGCACACAACGAATATGACAGGTTCATAATATTCCTAGACAATTCCAAAGAGACACTGCTTAAAGAGGTTATCATTGTTAACTTTTTTTTTCTAGCAAAGCTCTTTTAATGGCACACAGTTCTGCCTGCCAACTAACAAAAGGGGATAAATGCTGGCCGTTATAAAAGGAATTGAGGTGTTATAATTATAGGACGGAAAGGGAAGCCTCCAGAATTTGACTCTAAAGAGAAGACACATATCTAGGCCTTCTTCCTTTTCACTGGTAAATCTCCCCCCCCCCCCCCCCCCCCCCCCNATGTAGACTATATGGGGAAAAAACTATGAAGATTAATAAATATCATTATTTTTTTTCCGCTACCTCACGAGCACACGATCACGTAAACGAAATTGGCATCCTATGTTCCTAGGAACCTCTGGATGAGGTAAACAAGTACAGTCATCGCGAGGATGCGGCGTAGCAAAACAAGATGACGTCCTGTATCATCGTTCCCCCTCCAGTTTTAATGAAGTCTACATCTTATCTGCGACAAAGTGCGTCGCGCGAATGTTTGTGTACAAAATGGTTTAATCTTTTAAACCATCTCAACAAATTCATTACAGTGATATAATCAGTCTGTTCATGTCTTCCCAGCAGAGACCATATCTTTATGTGGAAAACAAATATAACAACGCAGACACGATAAGCATGCAGTTTTCCTTCTCGTCCCCCCCCCCCCCNCCCCCGGCGAGGCTGGACTCCATACTACTTAATTCCACACTGATGCGTGCTTCACCAGAGTAAAAGGCGAAAAGATTTAAGCCTGCGGCTTTTATCTCGATGCAGAGTAAATAATAAACAAGATTCACTAAAGAAAAACAGTATAATTCAGTTGGCCTGTGCATTTCGTTTACATTTTCTCTTCGGCGTAAATAAGGTATCGGAATATGCGATTCTATCTGTTACTGCCCTCGTCTGGCGGCGCATGGCGTGAATCTTTCGGTACAACAGCAACAGTGCTGAGTTAGATTTCATGAGATAAAGTGAGTGGTATGTCATATTTGCCTATGCCAGTGGATAACAACTTTACTGTAGATAAAACAGGTTGTTGTTGTTGTTGTTGTTGTTGTTGTTGTTGTTGTTGTTGTTGTTGTTGCTACTGTTACTGATCCAGCCGCAACTGAGCTCTTGCCCCTCTGTTCACAGGTATAGGAGATACATGTGCGCATTTCAAGCAAACAGATCGAAATGACCGTCAAGACGCAGAAACACAACACTGCAGGCAGACAAATAAACAGAATGGAACTGCTAGGATATTCCCGAGCATCACTGACATAAAGATGAGACTGGAAGGTGACAAACACATACAGACAGCACAGTGTGTAACAAAAGCCTTTAATGGATGCACAAAGTGACAGACTCATTCGATTGGTGAGTGAGTGAGTGAGTGAGTGAGTGAGTGAGTGAGTGAGTGAGTGAGTGAGTGAGTGAGTGAGTGAGTGAGTGAGTGAGTGAGTGAGTGAGTGAGTGAGCGAGCAACAGACATTCTGACATTTACAAAATGAGAGGTAAAATACAAATAGGCATGCAANTGAGTGAGTGAGTGAGTGAGTGAGTGAGTGACTGAGTGACTGAGTGACTGAGTGAGCGAGCAACAGACATTCTGACATTTACAAAATGAGAGGTAAAATACAAATAGGCATGCAATCACATAACAAACAGACAGACACACTGACATACAATGCACACACACAACCCCCTCTCCCTCCCCCCCCCCCCCCCCCCNCCCCCCCCCCCCCCCCCCCAACAAAAATAGGAAGACAAACATGCCGATAAGTACAGAGAAGGTAGGAAGACGAAAACACACGCACAGACACGTCCACAGTCATGAATCTAGATGTAAGAGAGAGAGGCAGGCATGCACATCCACGAATATTTCGAAAGACAAGACAGATCCTTGCTGTTCATGACATATAGGCCTAGTGTTTTCTATTCATGTAATGTGGGTTGGCTGGAGATAGAAAGATAGGCAAAGCAGCGTGACAGACATATTAACGACAGCTGGAAACAAATTTAATGAAACGAGACAGACACAGTGACCACGACATCCAATGTTAATAGACAAGTACTAGATGGTAAATATACACCGCTCGGAATTGCCAAACATCCATACATATAGATACATGCACAATGGCAAAAATACAACATGTGATATGCAGAAGCACATAAATACAACACTTGACAGATGGAAATACAAACGTTCCACAATGGGCTGGCGGAAATACAAACATTCGACAACTGACAAACAGAAATATAAACATTCAACAATTTAAACATAGGAACAGATATCAGGTGACCAGAAAAAAAAAGGTCACTAAATTTCAGAGTTCACTGACTTCAATAATTCACATTTTATGTAGCAGAAATCCGACATCTATTAAGAGATGGAGATTGCAAAATTCATATATTATGCTATGATTATGTTCTTGCTGAAAACTTGAAAACATATGTTTAACCATAACATACCCTGTTTGCGTCTAACACATTAGCCCGGAACATCATTTTTGTAAATTATTTTTCTGGCTGTAACAAAAGTAAGGCAACAGGCTCATTGATTCTTGCACAATTATAGGTTATCTCTATGATGATGTTTTTAAAACTTTATTCCAGTTTCTTTTTAAATCTTGAAGTTACTGATTTTTAAGTATTTTTTTTTCAATTCTTAAATAACCACTGGGGAGGGGGAGGGAGCAATGTTAATTAAAACTAATGGATTCAAGCCTCAGAATCACTGCAGCCTAGGAAAACCTTTACGTTAACATAAGCAAATTCTTCAGCAGCATCATATTAAAATCACATTAAAGTAAGTCAGCAAAAAGTTTAGTTAACAAGCGCCAGCTTGTAATTATTAGAGACGTCTTGAAGACGTTTCCTATCGTTTGTTTTTACAACGCCGACAAGTGCTTACAGTATACAGAAACATGATACAGCGTATAACTGCAGGAGGAGTGAAGAAAGAAAAGGATAGTGCAGAAAGAAGGGGAGGAAGAACAACAAAGAAGTACATACGTGGATACTGATCCACCACTGGCCTGGTGGCGATCACAGGAGGTTCCAAAGTCCCACTGCCCTCGTAATCCGTAAACGGCGTCGAACCAGGTTCATCCCCTAGAAAATCCTCATCATCCGTATCTACAGCAGCGGCTCTCTTGACGATCTTCACCTCATTGTCGCTGTCTGCGAACTCAAAATCCTGAATCTGAAAAGAATGAATTTACTTTAATCAGGGGTTTATTCTGAGGAAAGGTAACGGAGAACTTTATCGTACGTAGCTTGGATGTTCAGAGAGGGGGTAACACAATCGTGTTTTTTTAAACGAGACACAGTTAAATACACTCAGCACAACTCTCCAGTTCATTCACTCGTCGAATGAGAGACGAATTGTTTGCATTTGAACATTCTTGGCTAACATTCCTCACTCTTTCATAGACGCACCTCTTGTCTTCAGTGCAACTGAAGTTTTCGATTTATGTATACAGTGACCAACGAAAGACATAAAAGAAGAGCCACAACCGGAAGCGCCAGGCTTGCTCCGTCAGACGGTCCACTGCTGGTAAGGACAAATGGAAAGAGTAATAATATAATCTTGATGTTCCGAGCAAAGATGTTACAGCTGAGACTGTCCACAAGGTCCGTACGTCCTTTGACATTTTTGTACATGATCATTTCATCGCAAAGATGTTGTTTCTTTTGGTGGCAAGTTGGATAAAGGATACCATGTATCTGGACGAGCTTAGATCACAGGTTTTCCAATACTTGGACCGATCCACTTTACATAACCCTGAGCGATCGGAGTTACAAAGTAAAGAGTGTTATTTTTCAGGCGAAAGGTTAATCACTTTATTCAGCCAGACAGTTCTAGGGTTATAATGTGCTCAGGTCTTTTTTTTTTTAATGTGTGAATGCTGTACAACGAAACAAAATACAATACTTTTGTCACGAAGTCCACTTTTGCTCCGTTCTTTCCATTATTTTGTCTACCTTCGCTACCTATCCATTTTTGTAACATCCGCGAGCGAACTCGTATGTCTCATTCGTATAGCATGTCAGACAGGGCTTTCTTCTTTCTTCAGCGAGACAGACCTAAGATACTCTGCAGTGTACTCAAGGCATGTAAAGCAAGCCCTCCTTGCCTGTCCGTTTGTGGCTGAGACACAAACATGAAGATAGTCACTCTCTTTGACTTATGAGTGTACAAGAACTGAGTTTGTTGTCTTCTCTCTCTGTACAAATCGGAAACTAGAAAGGGATGATCCGTCAAGAAAAAGATCAACGAGTGTAACAACTTCAGAACCACAACAGAGAGTTTCTCCGTGTTTAAAGATCAGAAAAAGAACAGGATGACGCTGAGACAAAACAAAACAAATGATTCTCAAGAGAAAAGGATGGGAACAGGCTGCCCTTTGTCTTCTAGGGAAGATTCGCATGTGTATTATAAACAAACTATTCAGCGACGCTTTTGTTTGCATCAGGTAACGCCCTATGTCAGATTTGAGAACACGAATCTAGTTCATTCTTTACCATTTATCTTTATAGCCACTTTCGTAACCTAGCGCAGTTTTCATCTTCTTTGTGATTTTGGTTTCTGCACTGAAGTGCGCTTCATTTCACAAATGGAATGAATGTTAGCATACGTTCTAAAGTTTTATAAGCTTTCTGTAGTCATGAAGTCTAGATTTCTAGACATAAAACATTACGTCGACGTCAGATGTCAGAACCGCAATTAACTTAATATATTATTTCCAGATTTATGTTTTTGGTCGACGAAATAGTACAATGGGTGAAGGTCTATGTGTCAGGTTAAGGCCCAAGTCACAAATTATGACAAAAAAGTTGGCACAATTTATTGCTGCTTATCGTGACCTCCCTAAGCCACTGAGGAAATACCGGGTGTGGTACTGAGTGACGTTCCACTCCACAAATATGACAAAGTTGGTATCTTTCTACACTTATCATTGGCCTCATTTCTCAATGAAGGGTAACACTTAGCAAAAGTGTCTACTGAGTTCTAACGGACAGAGCGAGACTCGTGGGGATTCTTCAATAAACTTCCCGGATTCCTGGATCAGATATCACCCTCTGGCCCCGCATCTGCCGGGGATCTCTCCCAACACCTTTGTCGACTTCAGCTGTAGCCGCAGTAATTTTTTTGTGTTTTTACCTGTAGCAGTGAGTTACAAGACGCCGTCAGACCCGATACCGCTGGCCTAAACCCAAGCCACCTTGTGTTTTTCTAACCTTTCTTGCTAAATGAGCTCACGTTACTCGCATTAACAGAGGCACCTTGAGTCGCTGCCACCACAGTACACACCCAGGTGGTTTTATGGCGATTCTGCTGATAACGGCAAGATTGAAGAAGACGGCGGGATGAAGGTGGTCTCAGGTCTAGCCCCTATTACCTAAACGCAAATGTAATATTTGCTCATAAAAATAAATCCTATTGACTCCGTATTGACGCGGCAAAGGTTTATTTAAGGTTGTCTACGCTCTTATCGGTAAACCCAATGTTTATTTATGATTGCTGAAGAATGTAAAGAGGTCAAGAAAATCTGGGTCCAACCATCAAAATGCACGGAGCTGATGACTAACGCCCCCTCTTCCTCAAGCATAAAAAAAAAACAACGCTAGATCTACTTGCCCGAGGAATCTAGACATGTTTGATCCTCATGAAGAGTCTATGTTTGATACTTAATACTTTCCAAGCACTCGGTCAGATATCTGTGTTTACAGTTCGCAGCTCTCGCAAGTGACAGCATGCCTAAAACATTAGATTGATGATACGGACGTTTCTCTCTGAAGCCATCAAGCCCATTGTGTCAAATTTATACCATGCACATGTATGTATCTACAAGTACTGGTTTTACACCTAAATATCACCTGGTGGAAATTTAATTAAAACGTCCACGACTGCTGTGGGCAGCAACCATCTCTGCGATGTCTTCGGACAGATAAAAGAAAAAGTCACAGGGTTCTCGCAATTAGTAAAACCGGATGGTGGTAACAGCAAAACCCCGAATCCAGACAGCAATAACATACTCATGAAAATTCAGTTCTTAACTCGAATCAAATTTTGGCTCCATTATCTATACCAACATTCATCAGTTTTTATTTTTCCAGTTAAATATGAGATCAGCATAAGAAGGGCAGGGGAGGAAGAGGGGGAAGAGTTAAAATTGATGCATTCATACTTCAGAATGAGTGCAGTTTAAAAAACATCCTTACGCTCACATAGGAAATTCCCCAGCAGCATCATATCAAAATCACATTAAGGTGAGGCAGGAAAAATTTCAGCTTAACAGGCGCCGGCTTGCAATCATTAGAGACGCCTTGAAGACGTTTCCTATCGTCTGTAGGATTTGAGTTATACGACGTCGACGAGTGCTCGCGGTGTACACAAGAAACAGCTTAAAACTGCAGGAGGAGTGAAGAAAGAAAAATAAATAATGATGCGGTAAGAAGGGAGGAAGAAGAAGAAAAAGAAACTAGAATCAAACTGAGTGAAGATAAGCCAGAATCAGGAAACTGAAGGCACTGCATGATATTTCTTGGCCGCCATTGGGCAATAGGGCTATGTGAATGTATTTCCTGGAAGGGATGTGCGTGCGTGCGTGCGTGCGTGCGTGCGTGCGCGTGTGTATGT
>JAWQUT010000221.1:895507-927014 GCA_033807755.1 Ellobium chinense
GGGTAGAGAATGGATGGATGGGTGGGTGGGTATGATGGGTGGTAAGTAAGTGTGCATCTCAATGTGTGGGCGTCTCTGCTCGAGACCTGGAAGCACAGTCTCGGTATACATACCTGGAACTGGAACCCATGCTCTTCCGTGACCTGAGACTTCTACTCCTTCAGTGCACATAATCTTTGTTTATGATAATGTATATATATTTTGTGTGTGTGTGTGTGTGTGTGTGTGTGTGTGTGTGTGTGTGTGTGTGTGCGCGCGCGCGCGCGTGTCTTTGTGTGTAAGTGTGGATGTGATAGTATGCCATATCTGTACATAATCACGTTTATCTTTTGAATGTAATTCCCTGTTTCATGTATTAGCCGTGCTGCACTTGTTCAGAGCAAATTTCCATAAGGATTAATAAAGTCTACCTTACCTTACCTTACCTTACCTTACCTTACCTTACCTTAGCTTATCTTATCTTATCTTATCTGTTACGACCTCGATGCATTTATCACCATTTACGCTGCTTTTGTAAGCAATCCGTTGCTCCCCTTCGCTCATTCCCTTCCGAAGCAGCATCTTTACGTACAACTTCATGAGTTTCGGCTAACCAATGCGAAAATTTTACGTAAATGCAAATGCAGACAGATGAATACGCCTAAAGTCTGTTTCTCTGCACTGAAGTACATGACTACCTAACTTGATTTCATTTTTTCTTCCTGCCTTTTTATTTAACTTTTCCCCCCAACAACCACCTTCAATTAACTCCTCCCACTGCTCCAACAACACCATAAAAATATCGCACATTTACATCATGCACTTTAGGCTATCATTTTATCTGATACTCTCTTTTGGCACTAAAAGTCAAAATATACAAGAGGTACAGGAGTACTGAGGGTGAGTGAAGGATCAGCACGTTCTCACACTGGCACAAGTGATGATGCCCGAGGGTGCTGGTAACAGCTCTCTGTTAGAATAATAACCACTGACATTTCTAGCACTCGCACACGCCCGCTCAAGTTATAGTACTCATCCGATCCTCGCACAGGATGAGAGGCTGAGTCAGGTATCATACCGTATCATGGGCAGGGCCGTAGTAAGGTACCGTACACAGGGTTGCAGATGTCAATGCACTCAAGGAAAAGGTACACTGAAAATAGTAACGAGGAGGGTTCGTGCCGAACTCTTGCACAGATCTCTTCCCCCCTCCATCCCCTCAACCGACAGGGCAGATACTTTTAATCAAGAATGTTCTTAACTTATTACCTTTTCTTTGCACCCTTCCATCTTACTATAAAGCAATGCTTGTTTCGTCGAACAAATTGCTGCCGAGTTAATTTTGTACCGGCTCCTGGTTCAGCGGGATGGTAATGTGTCATCCACACAGAGGTCCAAACATGACCTCCACCTACTTAGAACAACGCCCCCTTCATTTTCTCCTTCTTCTTTTTTCTTCTTCTTCATCTTCTCTCTTTCACTCTTTCCCTCACAGTCTCTCACTCACTCACTCACTCATTCTCTCTCTTTCTTCCTTCTCAAGCACTCTCTCTATCTCATAGGAAGGTATTTACTTATAATAAAGCTGATGATAGTTCATTTCTCTTCTCTTCCCGGTTCTTTCTCACTTTGTCTCTTTCTAACTTCTTCTCCTCGGCAACTATTTATACCTTCAAACTTCAATCAATCAAAGCATAGGTCACTTCTCGTCTCTCTGTCTGTCTTTTCTCTCTCTTTCTCTCTCTCTCTCTCTCTCTCTCTCTCTCTCTATCTCTCTCTCTCTGTGTTTATCAGTTTGCTCTAGTCTACCATAAATTAGTGTTTATTTTATTTATTTCTTCTATATTACCGTTTTGCTCTAGTCCCTGTTCTTCCGTGTCTCATGTTCGAGAATGTCTCCACTCGTTACCCTGTTCATTCATCTGTCGATTTTATGGGCTTCTCAGACTCTTTCTTTCCCTCTCTCTCTCTCTCTCTCTCTCTCTCTCTCTCTCTCTCTCTCTCTCTCTCTCATACTCACAGTCAACTAAGTCGACGACTACACACAAGTCTGATGAGATAAGTGGTTCCAAACGTTCTTACCTACACAGTACACACGGAGTCTAACCTGTACCTTTTGGCACAGTCACCTTTTTTCCTTCTCCTTTCCCATTCCAATCCCGGTACCTAACATCTCCCGCCCCGGCCTGTACGCATTGTCTACTGTAATCTACTGAGGAAACACTGACCATATTCACATAAATGTAAATAATAAACAAAAGAATTGACGCCCATCATCTCTTTAGAATAAAAGCTCTCACCCACATGCAAATTAACACAGCTACAAACACAGACATTCATAAATTATAGTTGCATTAACGTGTTATGCCGCCGACGCATAGGACCTGACTGACCCCCGCTAAAGTAAAAATGATAGCTTTTATGCAGAGACCAAGGGTTTTCAAATAATAAGGATTAAGGTTTTCTCTGAAAAAAAGGGTTGTGTACATAATTAAATTATCCGCGTAAGTGTTTAATCCACAGACTGGATCATAACGAGCTATTATGGGCATCACTTTGTTCAAAATTGTAAGCCGGTTCTGAACACCTTTTCAGAATTCGTGAACAAGTTCAAAACTTCAGAACAATAACGATTTGAGAAAGTAGAGGTAGGTCTTTTGGTGTTCTAAAAATCCATGTACACGCCCACTTTTCTCTAAACTTCATTTCACACGACATGTCTTGTCAACGAGGATAATGCGAGTTGTACTATACAGTCCATGAGAGGACTGGCCTCCTCGAAGACATATAAACAACCAAACAATGTATTCAGCACCGATCAATAACAACAGATGATGTTATTTTTCTATAAAACACGTCTGAGATGCCGATGTTGTTAGCTATATAACGGTAACGCTGTGTCTCTATCTTATTTACCTTTTGTTCCCCCAGCCTTTATTTAAAGCCATCCACTTTCCCCATACAAAGCACCAAAAATTAATACCAGCTGGGCAAAGGAGGAGACAAGGCTGTCAAGGCTATTAGTAATCACATCGGTTTAGTTGTCTTTCCTTGTGATTGTCAAAACATAGATTGCCGACTTATCTATCACGGCTTGCCTTTGTCGAACACCTCTGACGGGTATTCAGGACTCGATCCCGTTACACAACGTCAGTTCTGATCTGCCGGTTTTGGAGATGACGCATCTGAAACAAATGCTCCCGTCAAAATCACTTATCAACATGGATGAACTCTCAACTCTTCTCGAGAATTCCCCCAGCAAGCGGACATTATAAGAAGGCAATTAAAACTCGAGGAAATCGACAGGAGTGGCTGTAAGGATAAAGGAAGCGTTTCAGCTGCTCACAAGGAGCTAAATACTCATAAACAGAGGTACATTGTTTCCCTTGGCGTCTACAATTATCGGCAGAAGTATACACCCTCTAAATTTCTGCAATGAACTTTAAAAAGTTATGGCAATCTTACTAGTCTGGTTTCATGTTGCCGCCCTCAATAATGTGTGAAAAAGAACATCCAATGTTGCACTCTAAACCTGCATAACTGTTGTATCCGACTCTATCTTCCCCTTAATGATATAGAAATCTTGCACCAGCGGGGTGTGGAATACATCCGTGTGAAAGTTAATCGGGGCCGACCCTATTTCAGGCGGGGGATGTTACGCCTATGGTGAGTAACAACTAGTCAGTGCATAAAGGCTGACTAGCGCCATTGAGTTGTCTGACACGAATAGAAACACTCTGGAAAATGACGAAGAAAGTGATTTAATTAGAATGTTCAACTACAGTGTAATAGGTTTTTCCCGGCTATACTCATAAGAAGACACTTGACTTCCATAAGAACAAATAGTTATTTCATTCTGGATAGTGAACATGGGTTTATGCTCTTGTCTTCTTTCCTTAGGATGGGCATTTAATGGTGATCTCGTTATCTTGATGTAACATAACTCATGCAATTTTTTGTTAGTGTTATGAGCCAAGTGTACAAGTAATAATGAAAACGGGGTCAGTTAGGCCCATTAAAATTGTCTTATAAGTTGCCATAAATATAACACCGCAATTTTTTAATCAGGAGTACAGACAAGTTAACAACTCATGTGAATATGCACTAGACATAACCTAAACGCAGCCATTTGCTGAAGTAACTTGCAGCACAGGCCAGGACAGGACAGCCTTCCGTGGAATTGACCACTCAGGATGCAATCTTAAGAAGAAGAATAGGCTTTTGCCTTTTCCGTGAATAGGCATGTTACAACTGAGGAAGCCTTTCATAACATTTCAAAGGCTATTGTCAAGCTATTCTAAGGAGGACGATTATAGTCTCCTCACCATCACTAACACGCGAAAAACATGAGATGGTATGATTGTGTCACTAGACCAGCACAGACTGATGATCCCGTAGGGCACAGTACCACGGTCAGGAGGAGAGGAGGACAACAGAAGAAATGGACAAAAAACAGTAAACTGGGAAAGACTTCAGTGACTTCAAGGTGGTAGCCAGGAACAAAAAACATTTTTAAAAAGCTGTAGCACGGTCTTCAAGAACCAATGTGTGATACCCGAATGACCCACTGCTGATACAGCTACAGGTACATGTATACGGTGGTGGTAGTGTATAGGCATGACTGCAGTGAAGTTGTAAGAAATCATCGAAATAGAGCCACAATAGATTCCACATAACCCGAAATACCAAATTTAATGTGACTCTGACGTACTGAAGGGAATCACACAACTAACCAGGTGTCTCCAAATCACACCAAGCGTCCAGTTTCTTTAATTCTTTTGCTGTTAAGTTTCCGCCAGGTATGAGTTCTCCTCAACCTATAAAAAATTCTTGCTTGGGTGGCTAGAATCGAGTCACCAGTATAATTCGCTGAGTTCAGACATGGTTTTGAGACACATTGTGAGGTGTTTATTCCACTTTAGGAGACGCAACTATCACTGAGATCAATACAAAAGCCGTCCGTAGGTTTCTCCGAATTCAAGCTCGACTGTCCTACTGATGTGATTTCTACTATTCCTCCCAGTCTGCCGCCCCTGAAAGGCTGTCATTCTTAGCACCTACAGATTTTACATGTATTTTATCAGGTTTCTTTTCTTTCGTCAATTTATAGCATTTTCCTTTCCAAAACCCCTTTCAAGTGTAAATATCACTTCGTGCATCTTTAATGTATACCTGCAAATATGATATCGAGAGAGAATATTTAAAATAACAAGAAACTACAATATTGCTTGCAAATTTTCTAAGACCGATTATCACATTAGCTGATGTTTTGTAATAGATCTATTTTGACAGTCCTAACACTCTTCGTTACATATGAGGCAAACCAAAGTATAAAGGATTTCAAGTGCTCTGGCATGAAAGGAAACAAATAAAAATGTATTTGTGCGGAGACGGAAGTTCACTGAAAACGGAAGTCAAAAATTCTGTTTATGGCGCCTTTTTTTTTATCCCAGAGGCAACGTAATTCATCGTAATTCATCGTGCCTTTCATAATTGCTCTTAAGGCTTTTCAAACGAGTTTCAAATGCATAATTCATCAGGCAGGTAAGTCCGTGCTTTGGAGACGGGGCGAGTCATAAATGTCTTAACTCCCCCGCTTTTCATTATCTTCATTTATTTAATTTGATTGATGTTAAAAACAGGTGTTATGGGGAATGTAAATCAGCATAGCAGCGGGGCCGACTTAGAACGAGGATGGATGCACAAACATTCTTTTCCCGGTTTTTTGGGGGGTGAGGGTGGGACGGGGGAGAGAGGAGAGGAGCTGTTCACCTTCTGTCCTGTTCAGAACACCGAGACATATACAGTGAAACATCATTTTCTCCAAGATACGATTTTTTAAGTTCTGTCCAGGTTTATGTAGAGGATTAGTGAATACCAAAGGGTATATCGATGGCAAGGTCATTTTCCCAATTGTTTTAATAGATTCGCGCGGAGATCAAATATCAGAGCGTCTGGAGGTGAGCCCCACTCTAGAATATATCGACGCTGTTGTACGAAGTTATACTCATGTACTGCCATCAGAGAATGTAAGTGCGTTGGTCGCCAGTCTGCTGTTAGCGTGCAGTCTGGAAGTGAATTCAACAGTTTAACAAACTGTGAGATTGAAAAGGACAAGAGCAGAGGAAAAAGGAAAGAATGACTTTAAAACGCCACACGAGAATGCTAGGAAAAGTGCTACGGTCCACATTAATGTTGATGGATTGAAATTCGATGATGGCTAAACTCACATTAACTGAATACAGGGCTGTGCATTAATTACATGGGAATGAAAAATTGATGTTCAACCTTTTCAAAGCCAGCCAGAAGTGTCTTGAATCCCACGTTCCCAGGAAGTCTCGGAGGATGTATCGTCTTTTAATTTGGCGTGGTTCTCATTGGCAGTTTACGCACTGGCGTTTCACTTGATACAATCATGCTAAGAGACGCTCAACACCTTAAACTTCCAACCCTACAGACACGGTACAGCGATATCTTCAGGTGACGATGTCTTGCGTCTCTAGTGTGAGATAAATAAAGTGCCCGCAGTCGATACTAGCCTGAAGAGTTTATGTGAATGGCCCCCCTTTTTTTTTCCTCAGATCTATTATTGACTGGATTTGCCAGACAGCCTTGCGTAGCGTACACAGAAAGGACTTGCTGAATCAGCAAATTATGATATTCGTCCTCGTATAACGAACACTGCCTCTGTACGCACTGACAGTGACAGTGGGTGCTACGGAGTCTCATAGTCATAGATGGTGAGTGGGTGCTTGTAATGGGGGTGTGATTCAAGATGATAGCAATCAAGAGGAGGAGGGGGGGAGGGGGGGAGTAATCAGTAAGAAGAAACTTATTGCAAAAGACAAATCATGGGGATTTATTCCTGGTAATAAAGAAATTGGCCCGCACACGATATAGAAAGCAATTATGATAAAAAAAATTAGAACTAGGCTTACAGTTTAACATACACTTTCTGATGTAGACTGATATAAACATTATAGCTATACTAGAAATACAGATGACACAACAAAGCGCTACTTGTTCACTGTATTTTCAGTTGCACGAGAAGCTCTGATATTCTAAAGATAAAATAGTGCTAACACGATGGTAAACCTGCCAACCCCACCCTCCAAACCCCTTCCAACAGACCTGTAATATTTTAACGCCTACCCTGCTTGTTTTTAAAAAATAAAATAACACACTTTATTATCTCAACCTGGAAAGGTCACTACACAACAATAAAATGTTTTATTCGAATCTCAGGATGCTCTGAAGGATACACCATTAAATCTCCATTAATCTCAAGTAATCCCACATGGGAAAGCCAAGTAATGTTGAAACGGTTTAAGGAACATGGCAGGCTGACAACCCTTGACAGACTAAGCGAGACATAGATGACACAGATCTCCTCTCACACCTGTCTGGTCGCTAACAACTTCGGAGACTAACAATATCTTTCTATTGTTGTTGTTGCTGTTGCTGTTGTTTGGGCGGTGCCTGCCTGCCTGTTTACCTGCCTGCCTGCCTGCCTGTCTGCCTGCCTGCCTGCCTGTCTGACTACCAGCCAGCCAACCAGCAGGCCAGCCAGCCAGTCAGCCAACCAGTCAGTCAGTCAGTCAGTCAGTCAGTCAGTCAGGGCGTGACTGAGGAGAAATGTCTGATAGCATTGTACACTTTTCTGACAACGCTGAGACAAGTAGTAGACTTGTGATGATGGTAACGATGAGTTTCATAACGAGAGAATAGTTTATTTCAGCGTAGATGAATCTAAAACAGTATTAAATCAGTACACTGATACATTTAAAGATGGATGCGCCTGTCAAAAATAATTTTCGGTTTTCAAGTACCTCTACTCTCAGAATTATCTGTAATAGATACAGTGTCCATCCAACCAGTTTGAGCAGAAAGAATATCGTTCCGTAACCGTGTACGCGTGTTTTATGACGAAATAAGCAGGGCTCGAGTGACCATGATTTGGCCCTTGCGTCAAGAGTTATTCCCCTTGTCCGAGAAGCAGAGGCTTGTAGAGAAAATGATGAGGTCACTGAAATTCCTGCAGCTATAGACACTTCTATCAGACAATGTATTATATAGCTTTCAGTTAAGATTTTGGTAATTCCAGTTAAAAAGTTAAGTACAAGGATTCTTTTTCACTCTCTCTCACAAATGAACTGCATGTGCTAAAACAAGATCCTTGTTTATGCCGTAGCTAATCGTGGCTGCTGTTTCTGGTGCTGCAGTGATTTGGAGTTAAAGTTACTTTGTCAGGACAACTGATACGTTACCTCTTGTTCCCACTGACAGCAGTGGAAAAAAAACTATTAAGAAACTCCAACACCTTTTCCCTTTGCCAGGATCCGCCTCTGGATAGTGGAAACGCAGGGGGAAGACGGGAAATGACATTGCGATGACTGAACTAGATCTGGCGTTTCATTACCTTGCAGAAAACGAGACAGACGCGTAGGTATAAATGTTGCCGGTTAATTATTAGAGGAATACTCGTACATGCAGGTCTTCGTACTGCTCTGTATATTGACAGAATGAGTAGGAGGTTCGGGACAGAGAAGGGGACGGAGGTCATGAATAAGCGAATGGAACATGGCAGACTTTTGGAGTGATACTCAAAAAGGAAAGACTGATGATAGCAGACAAACATAAGAACAACACAGCATGACAATGAGGCGTACATTGCAGTCTAGACTACGGCAGTGTCATACCGTGCAGGTCGCATGTGTTCTGGAAAAAAAGTGAAATTGAGGAGATGGGGTCGTTAAAGACTTGTATTTCTAATTAAAAGGATTGTTCCCATCATTCTGGTCTACGTCCGCAACAGATAAGGAGACCGTCGCCAGCCAAACAAGCTTGTGGTCCTAAGATCGAGGAAATATGACTGCTGTTGCCGCAAAAATCACCAATGTTGTCATGTTGGGAGCTGACAATATAATGCTACTTAATGACTGGCTTAAATAATGCTATTTAATGACTGGCTTAAATAATGCTGTTTAATTACTGATTTTGCCTTCGAAACGTTGAAGCCTGTTTCGCAGGCTTCGAGCAGTTTGCAGCATCGCAGTCAGTTACCACTGACTGTAAGTAAGCAATATTCTTTTTGGTATAATTTAATTGTACAAATTTTATACGTAATTGCTGCAAATAAAAGGCTGATTATATGAAGTCAAGCGAAATGACGTACCTGCCTTTTGAGAAACCCTATTTGACCTTAATTTCTTTCATTATTTATTCAACATCTTGAAGGCTTTTGTCCCTCAGCTGACTCTACCGAAACATTTGTAAATACTTTCTGCTTATATTTACTTAACAGTAAGTGGAACTGCGCAACGCCAACAAAATACCCGATATGAAGAGTTATCAGAATTTTCCAGATTGTAAGAGGAACGATAATATGGAAAGCAATCGAATCAGTAATATATTTTACCAGCATGATGTTTTCTAACACTGCCTTTTTTGCCCCCCACTTGACAGCTCTCGGTGAAAAGCTTAACACCATACAAGAGAATCTGGTGTAAATTTCTGAGTGTAATATCATTCAGGACCGGGGGTTTCAAGTACAATACCGGATGAAAGCCAAGGAAGTATGCGGCTTCATGCTTGACATACGCGACGAGAGGGCCATGAGAGATTATGGATTTTTGCATTTTAACTACGGTGCGACAATCTTGTCTCCACGCGAACAAAAAAAAAAAAGTTTAAAAAAGTGAATGCATTTTAACTACGGTGCGACAATCACGTATCTCTGACTGATACATAGCGAACACAAAAAAAAAAAAAAATGTGCTGAATGCATTTAAACTACAGTGCGACAATCTCGTCTCCAGGCGAACTAAAAAAAAATAGAAAAGGAATAATATGTAAAAAGAGGAGGGCGTATGCGAAGGAGGGGGTATAAAACTGTTTACACGGTAAATTTTCCAGTGCATTCGTCTGGACTTTTTGTGCCGTCTCAGAAGTCGTGCAGACATCATCATTTTCTCTACGCTTCGACATCGGTCTAAGCAAAGCTAATATTATTATATTTTTTAGTGGCTATAGTAGCAGAAATGGTAACAATAGCTGTAGAAATAACATCACTGCCTAAAGTGATGGATGTGGAAAAGACACGTTCTGCAGTTTTCGCTTTGTGTAACTATTGCTCCTGTTTTGGCCATGCGATTCCTTTCTTTCACTCGCCTGAGTTTTGACTAAGAGATGCGTCAATGAACGAGTTAGTTTGTGCGGCATAAGAGGCTATTGTGGCTGTCCTGCTAGTCCATATGTGGGCTCACGCTCCCACTGTTATTCTAATTTTGTTACTGTTCTTCTTGTTGTTGTTGTTGCCGCATCCGCTGCCGCTGCCGCTTCTGCTGCTGCTGCTGCTACTGCTCTTTACTGTTTCCTTCCTGAATGTGCTGCCAACAATATCTGCAGAATACAATGATTCTTTGGGCCCTCGTACAGGAACTAAACAACACGCAAATTGCAAATGTCGCCTTGTACGGACCACCAACCACGACGAACCACTCTAGTTCCTTTGAACCCACTCTTATTACAGACTACAATATCGTAAAGCAAGTGGAAGAGACGGAACTTAAATGGGCCGTGCAAAAAAATGGATTAGCTTTTAATTTTCGTTAAATTACAGCATCTGTAAAAGTGATGACTCGAGTTCAGCTTGTCTACACTTGACAGCGTCTGGGTCTACACACAGTGTGGTCACGGTCAGCGGCTCCCGTTTCTTATGCATCGAGCTCGTACATCCTGGGGCATGGAGTCACCTGTAGAAGATCTATTTCTTGTAACTCAGTTTCTCCATACAGATCGTAATACCTGCTTTTGTAATAATAATAATGCGGTTTATAAGTCTCATATCCAGGCTAATGCCCGCTCATGCGACTTCACACTATTATTACCCCAGCAGGCCTGATCACTCTAGGACTTTCTCGACTCCCTGGGGAGCATACAGTGCCACTGCCATTTATAGGCGCTGACCACTAGCATTGTAAAGCAAATCCCTTATTTACACTAAAACACCTCTCATCCCTTTGACCCACCATTCATCTCCTGTCACTTTAGAAGGGTTAGGTGCAAAATTAAGGAATATGTACAATATTACGACAAGAAGTTTCAGTAATTTTTTAACATCTAAATACTATCCTGCCATATCCCTTTCCCTGCTGTTTCTAGGTTCCAGGGCTTACAAAAGCCTCTGCTGTTCTAAAATAAATATTTGCGGATTATCTATTTTGCTTATCCAAATATCTCTAGAAAGATCTCTTCACAGGACACAATGGCAGACCTGCTCCATCAAAATTTCGTACGACCCCACACACGACTACAACTAATTCTGCCTCCTTTCTCTGTGACAAATTAATTGTTGGGGCACAGAAATGGAACATGGCGAATATTATAGGTCTGTGACATTTTAAAAGCTGTAGAGTTGTACCATTGACTGTCGGAGGATGACAAGGATGAACTGTGGATATTGCACAGCGTGGGATGACTTCAGTAAACATAACTGGAAAATTACTGAGTGGACAAGCATTTCCCCTTGGTATCCAAGATGCTACATGTAGACATCCTGGGTGGCAGTCTTTCATCAGAGTTGTTTCCTCTCCCCCTTTCTTCGCAAATGCGTTAATAATATGTCGCATATGAAGGTAATTGCCGCTGACGCAACTTCACATTATTCGCTCGTATCAGGAGTCCAGAATACTCAATAACCTTCTCGGCTCATTGAGAATAACCCAAAACCGCTGCCAGTTTACAAACGCTGAAACTAGCATTCGTAGCAAACTATTTTTGCTTCAGTACAGCCATGGTTCACAGTAACTATTATCGAACCGACAATCTCTACATGCTGTCAAGAATGGCGGTCGGGCCTGGCTTTTTGTCTAGATTTAGTGTTCCTTAAGTGGACAATTCATAGGCCCGTAGGACAGACGGTGTGGTCTGTAATTACCCGTCTGCTTCGTTGACCACCTGTAAAATTATGTTACACTGCGAAGCAATTCGGTCAGGTCGGTACTTACATCCTCTCGAATCAGTGTGTCACTGATAAGTTAAGACTTGTCAGCTGCTGTGTTTTGGTAAGGGGGAAAAGTATGAGATCAAGCACAGAAGGGGATTATCTGCACCAGGGTCGGAGACTAATAATGCTTTGCCCGGTTCGCACTGGAAACGATGGGCAATAATTGTGATATCGAGTACAGGTGTAATGTATGTTGCCAACAAATCTAGCTCTATTATAATCATCCTGGGCATTTTTGGGGCCATAAATTTACGTCTGTGATTTGTTTTATAAACTGATTCTTGCATTTTTGTTTATACATTATTGCTTTTTTTTCTATTATACAAAGCACGAACGCTTCAGCTGCGCAAATGAATTCATTGTTGATGAATGTAACATATATAAAAGATAATTATCAGTCTTGACAACTCATAAAATATGTAGACCGTGCTGCATACATCCAGGAATTGGATTTGTTTTATTTGTTATGCAAAGTAAACAAATGATGATTCATATCAAACGAACAGGCACAGTATTACTTTTCAAATAATTTTATCAGTTATCAAAGTGAAAATCTTCCAAAAAGCGCGACACAAAACAACACTGTCTATGCAGGGTGACAATGGCTTAAATTTAATTTGAATTTGCATCCTGAGCATCCAGTGTTTGGCAAATGGTGAAATACCGTTGCCAAAGTGATAACAGAGGAAACTAATAACTTGATAGGAGAGGTCTGGAAAATTAGTGGTTCTCAGACTTCGTAAGAAACCTGCCTCGCCCAGATCAATCGATTATGCATCGCATAGCGTAAGTCACGTGCCTTTGTAGCTGGGCTTAAAGAGACTTACGGGTCGTAATTTATACTTATCTGCAATACAGTTTCTGGTACTGCTTAGTAATTTACGAACCCCCCGATGGGAAGAGGAGACGGGCGATTCAGACGGTACGCGTAACAGTTGGGGGGGGGGGGGGGGGGGGGGGGGGGNGGGGGGGGGGGGGGGGGGGAAGAGGGGTCAATGGTGCAAAACCTAAAAACATAATACGCACCAAAAAGCCGCACACAAAGGGATAAAACTGCATCACTGCCCATGACACTTGTAATCTTGAAATGTGCATTATTTTTTTTTTAATTTCAACTTGATCTTCAAATAAAATAGTTCTCATACGATCTGTCAAAACATCGGAATCCCAGACATCCAATAATGTCAACAGGTGGCAGAATTTTATATAAACAGCAAATAAGATATTATGGGTTTGAAATATTCACAAATTTCACGAAATTTGAAACATTTATATAATAAAGTATCTCTTATAAACTATGGGCAGAAAGCAGGAGGGGAAGGATTAAGCACTGCATGCGAAGAGCAAGGAGATCACTATTTCAATGACAAATATTACTGGTCTTATTAGAAATCAACCATCTTGACTATACATCACATTCAGTCAATTTTCAAAGGCGTTTTCAACTGTTCCATCGAGAAATAGCGCATATTTATTACACCAGAATTGTGCATCGGCAAAAAGGTATTTGTAAAAGGTTGTCTTGCCCTGTCGCTCGGAGATTTCTGAAGAATTCCAAAATTGTTGCTACCGCGAACACGATAGAGAAATGGAATTTTCTTTTCAGATTTCCCTTACCATTGAGAGTCTCCACTATTTTATTAGAAACTGAAAGCGTTCATTTACTAGGGTAGAATGCTGACATTTATAGCCCCGTGCCTCATGTTTGTACACACAGAGTAACACACAGAGTACAATAATACTGCGCAGCCTGAAAATTCCAAGTTATCTCCGCGCACTTCGGCCCTACATCTGGAACAGTAGGCAAACTTCACGTAGAGAAACTGCCTGAAATATGATGTGAGGATATTGTAGAAATCAAATGTAAAATCGGGCTTGTATAGACCTGGGGCCGTATGCACAATGCTGTCTAACTTTTGACCCTGGCGGTAACCAAGGGAAATCCCCAGAGCATCAACGATATTTCTCAAATGTTACTGCCATCGCGCGCAGCTAGACAGCATGATGCATACAGCCCTAGAAGTAGTCTGTTAGTCTAAGTCAGCTATCAGCGGGAAAAAAAAAATTTGCTGACACAGCTTTTTCAGCACAATGTATATTCTATATAAGAACTGTCCCCCTCTCTCGACTAGGCGGAGTTCTGTTCAGTTAACTCTTTTTGTTATAAGACCATAAATTGTAGTTCGCCTGCATACATATCGGACCTGGTAGCTGAGCACAAGCCCACTAGATCATTACGATCTGAAAATGCTTCTTTTCTCCATGTACCAAAAGCAAACATGAACAAAATTGGAGAAAGAGCTTTTGCGTCCTCAGGACCATTTGTTTGGAATAAACTGCCTAAAAATATCCGTAAAGAAAACCGTCTAAGTACTTTTAAGAAACTTCTCAAAACACATTTTGTTCAACCAATATCTTGGTTGACCATGACAGTCTGCGAAACCAATTTTTTTTGTCATCTGTATTGCAGTACATGTGTACAGAGTGTAGTATACTTGGGTGTGTGAGCTGAATATTATATAATCTTATGTACTTCTCTATGTAAAGCGCTCAGAGCCTGTATCTACAGGGATGAGCGCTATATAAATGCTATGTATTATAATTATTATTATTATTATTAATTCCAAAACGCTAAACCGCAGCTTCCGCTTAAACGCAACATTTTCTAATGATGGAATACTGAATTTTTCTCTAAAGTCACCAAAGTATAGCAACTCCTTTCAACTGCAGCGTTCTCTAAACTTCCGAAGCGCTGCGACTAGGCGGAGTTCTGTTCAGCAACTCGTGTGGTGAACAGACAGACACGAAGCCTGAGTCAATTTCATTGGCTTTCATGCATAGTACTTGTTATTTTTATCCGTTATACCTTTGCAGCCACACTTGCTGTGATCCTCTTAACAATCCGCTTTCCAAAACGATAGAAACCATTCTTACCCAATTCTATACTCAAATTAATTTTTTTTAACCTCCTACTGTTACATAAGTTAAAGGAATAAGTGGAAAAATGACGTCTCAATCCCTGCCCCGCCTCCTGCGATTTCATTAATAACCTATGGAGTTTTACTTTGACACATCAGCACACTTGGAGACATGTTGTGACTTAATTCCATTTACATACTAGTGCATACTCCAAGTTGGTACGCAAACATCCAGCTCCGCAGGGTCTACATTTCATTACTATCATGAACCCACCAGGTCACCAAACCTCTTCTCCAAAACCACTCAATTTGTTAGCCTGTCACTGCCGTCACATTCATGCATACTCGGTGGCTGAACTAGAGGCCATAGAGCCATGTGATCTATGTTTGTGCCCATTTAGAGCAAAACTCCATACTTGCTTTTTGCTTTCGCTCTAAACTGACGACGGACAAAGATCAATTGTGCTTCAAACTCTTCAGCTCGTCGGCTTGCATTCTTTAACAAGGGTTTTGATAAAAAAATTTCGCTTTAAAATGACAAAGGACTAAGATCAACTGTGCTCTAAGCTTTCCAGTTGGTTGCCGCTATTGGAGGACTTCGCTCTCAGCGTCAGTTACATCATAGACAATAAGAAAGTGAAGAGATACCTAAAGGAATATAGTTAACAGACCTGGCCCATTTGATGATCACACAGGATTGTGGATATGATAGTTCGCAGCGGGAATCGAACATAGATTAACGACAATATGCTTCCGGCGAGGGTCTATACTATGAAGTAGTTACCGATCTCGTCTTTTGTTGTTTTTTTCGGGCTGAGCATTAAGAAAATCATTGCAGTCTGATATCTTGCTGTGCCTCCTGAAAGGCTCTAGAAAGAAGTTTTTACAATAAATTGTGGACGTGTTAACGAACCACCAAAGAGATTTCTGTAAGATCACTATGCTCACTCCGTTCTGCGGGGATTTCCGGTGACGTTTATGGCTGCAAAATACAAACTCTGACTTTCTTTCGGCTGCAACATTTTGGTCCTTTAAGTATCGATACTGCTAAATATAAGAAGTATCGTACACTGAGCTTTAGATATTATCAGGCAGTACAGTAATAGTGTAATACGAATTGAGTTCCACACCCCATCATTCAGTCTTAGGACCGAAAATCTTTACTCAAACTTTAGCTGTTGTCTTGAAAGGAAGTATACTCGACGAAAGACAATAACATGCTGTGGAATGACAAATATCCACATTCTGGTATCACAAATTTTATTCTTGAAGTGCACGACAATAGAAACTGACAACATTCCACTTGACCATGAAAAAACAAAAAGCTAATTCGTGAGCAATTTTAACGTAGGCCTACCTATATCTTTAGAGCTACATAGTTGCAATCTAAATTTACTGAATAAAGGTATCAAGTCTTAACGACTACATGTTTTTAAAGTATCTATAAATCTGTGGCCGAAAACAAATGTTTGGCGTTGAAGGTGAAAACAAACGCAAACGTATCTCCAGCTCTTCCATGCACATCGCTTTATAAAACCAGTTCTTCCACTGAACATATCTTCACGAAACTCTCCACTCAAGACTTCAAACAAATACGCTAAGATTTCCATGAGGATAAGAAAATGTTGTCAGGAACACCTTTGACCCCACTGTAACATTAACAACGCTTCCTTAAGCTTTTGTCCTGTTATCATCCCGACCCAAACATTTGTAACTGAGCCATCTCTGATAAGAAACTTTTTCCACAGCGCGACCATTGCTACTCTTACGAAGGCACACTAGGTTTACGGTGTAGACATACGAGACTATAAGCCTATCATAAAAGCTACTTCAGCCCTGTATGAACGGGAATCTTCGACAAAGCGAAACCGAAAGAACATGTCAAAAGAATGGTCAAACAAGAACCGACAGTATCTGTTTTCGCCGCAGGAAAAGTAAACCTGTGGCTCGGACTTCCTTTGTTTTTGCGGCCATTCATGTCCGCATGTCCATTCGTGTTTGTCCGTTGGTCAGGTTTCACGTTTCACTGGCTGCTGTTTTTGTCTGACTCAGAGATGTGGTGCTTTCTGTTGAAGAGAGTCGAGACTGCCGTTCGCTTGGGACGAAATGGAGAGAGTAAAATGCACAGGATGTTTTATCTTCTGTTGTTCGCTTTCAGAGTAACTTTGGAAGTGACCATATGGGAAAGGTTTCAGATGAAGTGTTCATGGTCAAGGCTGTATCTGTGTGTGCGCGCGTGCGTGCTTGGGTGTGTGCGTGCGTGCATGTTTGAGCGTATGCGTGGAAGTACGACAGTCCGTTGTCTACAAGGTAGAGAAGCTGGAGAACACAAGGGTAAAGCCCGAACACTATGTTGTTTATGCACGTGTTCGAAGTATGTTTGTACACCTGTTCTCAAAATGTACGTAAGAGAGAGTGAGAGAGACAGATGGAGAGAGAAAGACAGCAACACATATACATAGGAGAGTGAGCGAAAAAGATAACTAACATTCGCACCATTTGTCTCCCGCATTCGTCTAGACTTCTGTGCCCAACATACCATGAAGGGCTCATGACAAAACGCGATATCCGCCCATCGCTTGACACATGGTTTTATATCCAAAGCAATTATAATCACTTTCATTTGCCGTCGATAAAATTGTCGATGAGATGCTAAACACACTTGATAAGAATAATTTACCTTTACTTATTACTTTCTTAAATCTGTATTTCTTCCAATAAAAGACAAAACCATGCAAAATTGCGCGAAATGAACGCAAGTGGATTGTGGATATACTGTGTTTGGCGTTGAACCATCCCTCCTATTGGTGCCTGTTTACATTTTCCTCCCCTTGTAGAAAGATCCATGTATTAACCGTCGGTGTTTTACGCGGAGTAATGCTTTATCTGTCGGTTTCTGTCCATATGTATTTTTTTAGGGGAGGAATGGGGAGGGAAGGAGGGAGACAGGGTCCCTGTAATGGGATGGGTCTGTCTCATGCCATTGCATGTATAAATAAACACACATTCCAGGGTGAGTACAAAGGCGGCAGGATCGAGCAAAAGCATGTGGATGGCACGGAGTGGCTGTGGAAGTAAATAATGTTAAAAGGAAGTGGGAGAGGTGGGGATAGAAATACGAAAGAGAGACAGACTGCTGATTCATCTCATGGGCTTAAACCATTCCCATTCTGACTTCTTGCTCTCACCCGACAGTTGTTGAGATTTTACTCAGCTCCATAAAACCATCTGTAACTTGTATTAAGTAATTTCGTCACAAAGTTTCTTTTTTTCCCCTGTTTATTTAATTATTTACATTTCATTTATTTATTTGAATGTTTATTTACATATTTATTGACTTCTTTAACTCTTAATGTTTTATTCTCTCCCCACCCCCTTTTTTCTCTTGTTGCCCTCTACAGTCCTTTTGCGGTTATTTAACCACATTTACTCTCTAGCCACTGAGTTCTGTCACTAGCATCTGTTCACAATGACCGTAAATCCTGAGTAAAAACTGGGAAACGACGACGTGGAAGAGAGAGCGTACATCGTCTATGAGACACCTCGATCTAAGAGGATAAGAGGAGACTGCACATATTTATTATAATCTCATGAAGGGTCGCGAAATCTGTGCATGCTTTCTCAAATGCTACAATGTTTGGCCGATGAGCTCACCAATGAATTATCCGGGACACGCCATACGTGCGAGGTCATAGGGAAAGACAGGAGTACTTAGAAACATAAATTTCCTACGTTGTTTTGTGTTGGTTTTTGGTTGGTTTTTTTTGGGTCTCCTGCTGTTTCTGTAGTTGTTCTTTCGGCTGTCCTTGTTACTGCTATTTCCCCTTTCCATTTGATGTTCAGCCATCATGGTGCAATTTCAAAGAACTTTCATCACTACCTTGAAGTTCGCTGACTCCAAGGAGTAATAGGACTATGTTTCAAGTTTATTGCCCCATCCCCAACGCATGATGTTCCTCTGCCCTTGCACTATTCGAAAACAAACAGACGTACGGTGCAAACTTTCTTCCCAAAATGTGGTTTCGTCTACGACTTTTGGCTGGAGATGAAAGGCAGATTTAGCTCAACATATTTTCCTTGGCGTAAACCACCTACGCATCATGACGTCGTTAAGCGACTAATGATAATGAGTTACACATTTATTGCTGTTGCTGCATCTGGTGTTTTTAATAGAACGGCTGTAATTGTTGATGCTGTCTTTGCTGCCACTGATTCTGTCGTCTGAATTTACTTTCTGGTATAATTTAAAGCAAATTTAATCAGTCTATGCCATTAATTATAATCAAACGATATTCCTAACTGAGCAACATATTTAAAATAAACTGTCTTTTTGTTTACACAATTAACACAACAATAACTGCTTTCGGAATAATTATTTTCCTTTTGCTTCAGCGCGAATTCTTATCAATGCCCTAGATCTTCCAGTAATCTTCCTCCCGACAGACGACATTGTGGTAAGCATAAACAGTACATATCTGACGAGCAGGGAGGGTTAAATTAGAGCCGTCACAGCTTTGTGAGTGGTAAACAGATGATATCAGTAGAGAGGAAGAGAAGGGAGCACGTTTAGAGTAAATATACTGTGAAGGCTGGAAGTATGAACGTAAATATATAATTACTCAGGAGGCTAGAATAAAGAAGCAAACTGAGAAACATGCAAGGAATAATTAAACAAATAATGTCAAAATATGAGACTTAACTCTAAACATGGGGACGTGAAAACTCAAAGCATTTTGTGATTCCAAGATAACATAAACAGAACGGGTGAAATCATAATGTGGAGAAAAAAAAAAAGGCACCTCATCTCTGAGCCCTACTTTTACTAATTCCGTATCGCCGTAACTCAACGCTGCCAAGATTAGATGGAATCTTGGTGTTTCGTTCCTCGGTATAACTCTCCCTCGGGGTGTGAGTTAGGTGTCACGTTTAACGAGCCGGGCGTCGAGTGCATCCTATTTACTATCTTTTGATGTTGGGCACTGCCTTGTGAGTGCTCTCGATACCACCGGTGGGCAGAGCGGGCATGTCATGACATAAACAAAGCCACGCTACTAACTTTTCTTACACGGGTGTAGTTTGCTGTAAATGTATCATTCTCTGATGAGTAACACAATTTTATCCCAGGATGACCAAAGTGATAACAATTTGCCTGTCAAAATGTGAGCTCAAGAAGAAAGTAATTACGAGTTAAAAACCATGCTCATGATTAATCACGGAGGATTTCAATCGTGTATATCAATTTCTAATTAGAGCATTGCAAGATGATGACTTTAGGAAATGGGATCGTACAATTTGTCCCCAACTCTCGGTATTTTTTCTTCCTGAGCCCAAGCTCAGCAGCCAATTTAACAAAATAACCCCCCCCCCCCCCNAAAAAAAGGAAACCATTTGCAAATCTTTCCGCTCTTGAGCTCATGAAATCTATATTATATAGCAGTTGATTTTTGTGCATGATAATTACATTTGTGCGACTCTTTTCTATTTTCCTCTTTGGTTGATTTCTGAGCATTTACATTCTGATCTATTTTTTTTTCCTTACTCTGCATTTCTTACTTTATTTTTCTTGTCGTTTTTTTTTTCTTCGAATTTCTCTTCTTCCTCCATCTACAGGTGTATTTCCTTTCTCCCTCGCTTTATTTTCTCTTTTTTGAACTTTCATTCCCTTCCAGTTCCACATCCTGCTCTTCATAATCTTCGAGTTCCTTTCCTTCTCCTTCTTCAATTCTCGCTTTTTTTTTCATCTCTCTCTCTCTCTCTCTCTCTCTCTCTCTCTCTCTCTCTCTCTCTCTCTCGTTCTAGTGTCATAAATCTCCTCCACAGCACGCATGTCATGTAAACACACACCCTGGGTCGCAGGGCGAGCGTAGATCTACATCTATCTCGAAATGACGGCTGGGAGCGAAGAGAAACATTAAATGTGAAAGGGCATCACGCCCGATTACCTGACATAACGAGGGGCTATATGGAAAGCACCGCTGAGTGACATCACTGTGGAACTGTAGGTCAAACACACATTTCATGAATTGAACGGAAGGTTAAATGGAACCTTGAACATCTGGCTCCGATTCAGAACTTGAATGCTTTTTTGAATATTATTGTTCACTAGTTGAGGTGTCCCGGCGTCGCCCAGGAATGGGGAAAGGAAGAAGACAACCTAACTTATGTTACACCTCCACGCATCCAGGTTCTTCTTCTTGTTGTAAAATCATTGTGCTCAAACCCATTAAGAAATTTTGTTTCAAAACGCCAATTTGGCAATTCTGATTTGCAAACTTCGCAGATTTCTCGGCCAGTCGGTGACAAGCGAGCGAAGCAAGCTTCAGTAGACCTTGTTAAACAATAAAAAATGGATTGCAGCCGTGGGAATTTCTCGAAGCATTCTTTAAAACAGAAACCATTTTTTTTTATTATTTCAAGGGCATTGGACCGACAATACCCGTAAAACACCACCTTTGGAGCAAATTTTCATTGCAAATTTCACGGAACTCTGGAGAGAAATGTCCACGGAATGGCTCTCTTAAAAAAGCGAGAGATTTTTTCTCTATACTAGATTAATTTTTATCATGTTACATTTTAATGTCCCTTGTCAACACAATTATGGCTGTATTAGAGACAAGGTCTAGCTTATCACGCTCTCTTGAGAAGGTATCTTTTAAACATCGTGAAGAATACAAAACTGCGGCTGGTAGGATTCGAAACCCGGCCCTTCCACACCAAAAGACCAGCACTTTGCACCTCGGCCACCCTGGTGGATCTCAGGGAGAAAATAGAAGTTCGAAGGAGCTTATTCATAAAACAGAAGACATCACTGCTCTATTCGCCTACCAGGAAAGTCGCGATTGCTTAAGCGCCTTTTTTTTTTGGTTGGTAAGGCAAATAAAAATGTCAAAAAAAGGGTTCACCGTAAGCATTGGAGTCAGTCGCGTCATGTCCTATTTTATTGTACTATACTGAGCGCTGTTTTCTCTCTCTCTCTCTCTCTCTCTCTCTCTCTCTCTCTCTCTCTCTCTCTCTNTCTCTCTCTCTCTCTCTCTCTCTTTCTCTCTCTCTCTATCTCTCTCTCTCTCTCTATCTCTCTCTCTCTCTTTCTCTTTCAATACAAAAAACTGGCGCTCTACTGGACGCACGAAATGCTATCATACATGTACCAAAGAAAACTTTGATTAATATCTAGTAAATAGATCTTTCGATAAGCGGTTTATCTCACAAAGGCTAGACTTTTTCACTTCGTCGGATCAGAGCGAAGTAGAATCTAGTACATCCTATGTATTTTCAAACGAAAGTTTGCGGTGGAAAGTATCTACTTTCTTTTAGTAAACCGGATGACATAAAAATGAGAAACTTTTAGATTGTTGTTTTTTTTTTCTAAAATCCGGACTTTATACTGAGATGGTGTAATTTGCCAGTTACACGACACGATGATTCCACCCTTCCACATGTGACTTACCGTTGTTACAGACACATGCCACAACCTGAGGCTTGCAATGAAAAGTCATGTTATGGGCGTACCCCGATGATATCACTCTTAGTCTTTCCTCTTCGGTGCCGGCCTAAATTCCTATGTTTATTTCAGACAAGCTGACGACTGAAGATTGTGTCAAAGGTTTGACGAATCAGATGGTATTCATGCCATCGCATCAACACATTGAATTCTATATACCTTTAAACACATAAATCTCTGGAAGCCATAATTATGTGCTACTTAAGAATGCTTAAATATCATGGACAGAAATGCACAGGTTCTGAAGGAAACATGTCATGAACGGAAATATTATTTACAAAATTGAGGAAAAGACAAACACAAGGGCATGTAATTAGAAAACACCAGCTAGTGCACTCGGTAACGACTAAAAATTAAACAGAAAAAAGAAAAATGTGGAAGATCATCGATGACTAACAAATAGGACGGTGGAGAACAAAAGCACTGGAGAAATGCTATGGTGCACTGATGTGAAGGTCCATGATCGTCTATGTCAGTCAGCACGGTAGTTGAACAAGAAGATGGCTACGTCTGAATTTATCATATTAACGGCTTCCTAGAATGTTGCAGATGCCACGTCTTCTGTATTTAGTCAGGGTTGCCAGATTGACGGAAGCGTTGATACCCCCCTCCCCCCACCCCCACTGTTTCTCTAACACCACGACGTAAGTTTTGCAAACATTGAGATCAAAACGGTAATGACATAACGTTTTCTTTGATGTCTTTCTCTTTATGATAAATAAATTTCGTTGGCAAGAATATCTTGTTACAAATAAAAATAAACGTTAACTGCATATCTTGACTACCGTCATTATGAAAGACTCTTCAATAAACATGGCTAGAAGAACAAAGAGATGTTTAAATAAGAGAGAGAGGGGTGAACATTGAACAGATGATAAAGTTATAAGGCAAGGATGAGGAAAGGAGGACATAACAGAGATATGCAAAGCAAAACACGAAAGCAATCTAAACTACTTTTCAGATGAACCTCAACAATTCAACAACTCGGAAGTTAAAGGGACCAGTTCAGAACTCCAAGTCATAAATTATTCAAGTTTAGTAGGTGAATCAATAAATACTGAACATCAGACCCGGGCTTTTGCTACAAGTAGGCAAGGAATTCAAGGGCGTGACGCTCGAAGAGATTTAAAGTATTATTAATGTAGACTGTCCATGATTCAGTTTCATTACAGACAAGTAGTACAAGCTTTGACGGTTTAAACTCCATGGAATTACCGATTACCAGTTCACCCCACCAAATGTTCCAGATGGAAGCCAGGGTTCAAGTGCCCTCACCAGACAAAGTAAATGTCAGGGTGGCCGAATGAGATGAGTCAAGAACTGGCAGATCAGGATCGACTGTGTTCCACGACCACCCGGCATGTGGAATCGTGAAAGTGGAAGACCGAAGACTACTGCTCTGAGCTTCTGTAACTGCGATATATTCCAGAGCTTTTATTTCCAAGCCTGGATCTCTTACAAGCCTCTATGACAGAGATAAGCATGCGCATAATAATATGGTAATTTTGGGGGCTACGATCATACTGCAGGTTACGAACAGTAGGCAGATATGAATTTCACATCTATTTTCACAGGTGTAATAACAATGATGCATCATCAGGAAATGATAAGCGCGTATCCCTATCGGGGTGAGCTTCTCCAGGAAGTCTCAAAAAAGGGGAAGGTCGAGAGAGGGGAAAGGGTAAGGAGGAGCAAGGACGAAAAGCAGGAAAGAACGCACCAAGGGATATGAATGCTCACATAATACTCACGGTAAGACGAAGGTAGAAAACAAACACAAAGCGAAGAAGAAGCAAAGGAAGGTGGTGAAATCGCTCCCGTCACCCATAATGATGAATGGGTAAAGAAGAGATTCTGAATCGCCGTTAATGAAATGATGATGATGCGGAGATGGAGACATGCGCTTTCTTGTATCGGTTTGCTGACACTTGCTAAAAGTTGAAGATGACGAAGAGACGGACTCTCTGATAGACGTTAATCCCTTTTCTCATTTAAAAATAGCAACGCCATGTCCAGCACTCACAATGACAACTGACTCAGTTTATTCGCATAATCGCACTTCCTGGGGAGCATGAAAGAATAGCTGCATAAAAGAAATGTTAAATTATTTAAAAGGAATCCTTACGGTTAGCCACTGACTGGCTACAATGCTACAGTATTCTGTAATCCTAAAAATAATGGGAGTAAGCGAAAGTTCGGAGATGACTGTAATTCGCAGGGTGAATACCTTCATAAACTAGTCTCATCTCTGATCACCTAATGGCGACACATGACGATACTCAACAGATCTGCTTGGCGACCAAATTCTGGGAGGCGGGGAGGGGGAAGGGAGGAGGAAGTCTGGTGAGTTACGATATGGGAAGTGAAGCAGCGTCTTCAAGTATTCAATGCTGACCGCTGTAGGTGATCATGGATCTCCATTTCTGCTTGCCTTTAGCCCACCTCATCATTTTGCCATTGCTTTGTGCCCCCAACCAATCTGCCACTCTTTCCACGATCTTCTCTCTTTTGCCTCCTTCTGCTGCGCTTCGTTTCCAATTTTGTTTTCCCCTTTTTTGCCCTTTTTTTTTTGCTATAGCTGCTGCCTCTCATTACACGTCCTATAAATTTTGACTGTCTTTTTCTCATTTCATAAGTAATTTCTTTACACGTTTTGCCTCCTTCAAGACGAATGCATTTCTTGTTGTTGTTTTTTTCTGTCAATGATATTCTGAGCATTCCTCTTAAAAACCACATTTCTTTGGCTTCCAAAAATTTGGTAAAGGAACTCTACCTAGCTCTGTCTAACTACTTCTAATGCGGAACACAAAAAATATCACTTTTTCACAGAGCGCTAGTCTATCACTCAGAGCAGCACCCAACTTTCATTATGCCCTGTATATCGCTGACTACCTCTCAGAGACAAGAGAAGGTGGAAATTGGTACATGATGACAAGATCTGTAAATAACAACTCGCGTAACATTGAGAAAAATGGCATGGTACTGTTTCGGGTCATGTACGACGGTGGTATCTTTACTAAGGATCTGTTTCAATAGACAGACGATTCACCTTTGCGAAGTACTTTCACTTCGTGTCGGCTGCCCCATATTCGGAACATTAATTTTATCTCCGACTACGCAGAAGCCCTATGTTATCATTATATACCATGTCGTCTTTCGCTCCCCCTTGCGTATTTTTTTTTTTTTTTTTNTTTTTTTTTTTTTTTTGTGTGTGAAAGAAACGACCTCTCTAATACATGATAATCCTCCTACGTAACAGATATTCTCCGAACCTTTCCCTTCTTGTCTTTTACATTACATACCAGAAAGTAAATCTAATCCAACGCACACAGTGCGCACTCTCTCTTCCCTTCATTCAGTCTGTTACTGCACGCACAAATTACTCACGCACAAAACGTAACTGAGTCAGCATAAGTCACATTCCCTCACATTTGGAACAAGTTTCCGCCTTTAGTGCAGAAATAACAATCTAGTGTATCGTTCAGAGTACGGACCTTTTCAGGAATATCTGCCTCCCTAGGCCTAATAGATTCCAGGCACCGGTATTGAAACAGTTTTGGGTGGTCCAGCCAGTGACTCGCTCACTACCTCGTCTCTTGAAAGATACGGACATCCGGTATTCATAGGCATATTAAATATTATTGCATTATCAATTCTGAACCAATCTCTCGCCTTTTTATTTGACATTGTATTGGCCTATTAGGCATTGGTGCTGAATGCATCCTATGTAACGTTCAATATGCAAATATAATGTAATTTTTACGATAAGAGATCCCATCCTTAATGCGCAAGCTCTCAATTAACTGACAATAAACTAATGTCCTCTGTCTATGAGCAACCACTGCCGGAACACGATAGAAGAGTAAATTAATTCACAGCTGAGCATTAACCAAACTTAATCAAGAGCACACGAGATAGCATCAGATTTACTCCCTCCCCCTCCCCACGCCTTTTTTGCCTATTCTCCGCTCGTCAAGCTGTCACAGTGTATTCCACGTCTCTTCCTTCTCTGGTGCTCTTGGACGACATTTTGAACTTACAGACGCTCTTTTCTTTTCAACGCAGTGCCTAACGTGGTTGCACGCTCTACCTGTACCGAATTCCTGGGTTTGATCCCAGGTAATGCAGAATGACTTGTCTCGTAAACAACCAGGGGCGTGACAAGTGGAAGGAAGCGGAAGTGATCTTCAGAGTATTTCCGCCTTATGCTCATGCTTTCTCCTTCCTTTTTATCTGTCTGTGATGCAAGAGCCTAGACGAGAAGAGTGGACTTTAAAAATTTTTTAAAAAGCCATCTTGGCCTCGTCTCTTTCCGCTTCGATGTTTGCATCGAGAACTGCTAGGTAAGCTGAATACGCAGTATTATTGTAGCTGTTTCAAAATTAAGATTAGGATCTCAGTTTTATGGTGAAAAGGAGACGGTGGAAAAGACCAAAAGTAGAATACACTTTGAGAACGTGGGAAGTTTGTAATAAAACAGAAGACGAGTTCCATATTGCAGTAAAATGCCATCGTTTAAAGGAAATTAAGCAAATATTTTTACCCCGTATCCTTTGTAAACTCTAGCATGCTGAAATACGTCACATTTTTAACATCAATGAATAGCAGGGAAGCAAATGCGTTTCGAATATTTTGTCCTAAAATTTTCATGAATATAATACAACGGTTCTATGGTTTCTTCTGGTGCCATTTGATCCTCTACATGTGTGTGTGTGTATGTGTGTGTATGCGTGCGTGCGTGTGTGTGTGTGTGTGTGTGTGTGTGTGTGTGTGTGTATGTGTGTGTGCGTGCGCGCGTGCATGCCTGCGTGTGTGTGCATGTATGCATGGGAAAGTTTAGATAAAGAAGGTATTAATAAGTATTCGGCAAGTGTGAATAAACGCATTACGAGTGCAAGAAAGTTTTTAAAAAGCGTGACAGAGCAGAGAGAGAGAGAGAGAGAGAGAGAGAGAGAGAGAGTTGGAGCGACAGGATACGAAGCCTCTCTCTGAAATGGTTTTTAATTCATATGTATTCTTATTACATATACATACATGTTCTGTATGTACGCTGGAATTGGCCACAACTGCTTACAATTAATCTTGAATTCAATTACACTGAATTGAACTGAATTGAACTGTGTAAAACTTTATATTCGGCACTTGGCATACCTCTTGAGCTGACAGACCAAGCTATGCCCCTGTTGGCAACACAGCCTTGACGATGAGATTATTCCAAACGAAGCTTTAGACGTTAAGGTCGTAAGGTCTATGTCTTGTTTACTTTTCGTCTTAAAACGATGTAAACATAAAAGGCACATATAATGCAAACTCTCGCAGCAGTAGGTATAATCCAGTTAGCGAACTATTCATAACTTATTTTTGGTGATGAATTCATTAAAACCAGGGCCGTAGCTAACATCTCCCGCATTTCCAAAGCAAGAGCAAAGGGAAAGGGAGAGCCCAACAAGGGAAACTTTTTTAAGTCTGTTACATATAACACCTCACAAACTATCCATAACTTATTTTTTGTCATGAATTCGTCAAAACCAGGGTCGTGTCTACCACCTCTCGCATTTCCGCAAAGCAGTAGCAAAGCGAGGGGAGAACCCCGCAATGGAAGCTTTTTGGGGTCTATTAAAAATATCACCTTGAAAAGGTAGGGCAGGGCGGGGGGCCACAGAAGGAATGAAGGCAGAAATTCTTGGTTGGGACGCCAAAGAGATGTTTACGGTCCTGTTTAGACCAACTCAAAAATGCAAGCTCACTTTTCTTTTTCTTTTTTAAACTGTTTCAGAACTGCAACACTTCAAAAGTGATTACAGAGTAATTAAAGAAAACTAATATCCGGCATGGATGCCTTAAAATATGTCTACTCTGTCATCAGCCGCTCGTGTCAGACGCTCCTGAACCTCGCTCTTCTCAAGCATAGTTAAGGAATGTTGGCAGCAATCAGCAATAACAACAACGAAGTCTGGCGTAAACAAAGTATGAAGCCATCATGATAACACTTTCCAAGAACTCTGGGTGTGTGCATACCTCATTTGTGTCTCGAACATAACAGGGACATCTCGTCATGTTCTTTTTTCTTTCGGATAAATCATCTTCAGAAGATAAGCCCATTTCAACAGTTGGCATAATGCAGATCAGTGCTCATAAACATTAAAATGCCCGAGGAATAAAAGTTTAATAGGTGTAAGTTTCAAAACTGATAATATATATAATGGATTTTGTACCCTTTGAAAAAAGTGCTGTTTTGACTGCTTAGCAGTGTCATGTCACGGCAAAGGAAAAGTCTTGTATGTGGCTAAACACAGACAATAGTGTTGGGTGGCTCAGAGTAAACAGTGTTTGGGAATCTCAGAGCGCATTATCAAAACTGGAGTTAAGAAAATTCTATTACATCTAAGAAAGTCAGCAATTTCTCAAGATGAATGGCTTCGTTACAACACTAAAAAATACAGTATTGCGCTAAGTTGGTAACAAACCCGCTACCACAGGGCATCAAATTTGTTTCAAATTCTTCTTTAGCTTCTTTTACTTAACAAAACTCCAGTCGTAAGTGGCTGTCTGGCTGAGGCTTCACCAAGGTAAAATGAAATCCTTTTCACACATTTGGCAGTTTTGGTCTACGTGATGACACCATTAAAAGGACCAGACGCTAGCTTAGCAATTACGCACCAACCATAAAAAACGTCTGTCAGAGGTGAAAAACGTTATGTTACAAATTTGTGAGGGGTTGAATTTTTTAAGCTGTCTTCGAAGTATTCTGCGAGAGGTCGGTTGGTCTGGTAGTTGACAGATGTCTAGAAGAAATATTTTTTTTTTAATATGCAACAAGCATTTTCGTCCAGCAAAGCTGAAGTGGGGACATAGTAATGTTATTTAGTTGAAAATGTAAATGGGACATACCCCCCCCCCCCCCCCCCCCCCCNAAAAAAATAAATCTGATCTATTATTTCGATCCTGAACCTTTACATTCTCTGCGCCCATACAGTACAACCCAATAACCTCAGCTGTTAGAGGACAAATCCAACTCTATCCCAATCTACTGTACAACCAGAAGATGGATACTGGTGCTCTCGGATACTGCTCTAAAGGTAGGCCAAGCAACTATGGGAATGCTTCTTATGCAATGGGGCCAGTTTCTCGATTAAGTAACCGAGTAAATATGTAACTAAAGTAAATATACTAGATAGATTCAAATCGGTGAGATTCTCGAGTTCATGGATAAAATACAGGGTGTCACACAAAAAAAAACCGGGACCCTCTGTTTTTGTCATATCAGGAAAAGTTTTCAAGCAAACCCTAAAAAATTTTGTCAAAACCAAGAAAAGCCAATGGAGCATCAACTTGCAAAGTTTCGGCAACAAATTCGAAAAACAGCAAAATATATAAAAAATTATAGAAAGGAACCTAAAGTTTAAAAAAGCATGAAAATAAAGTTACACAATATGCGTCAAAATGCGCGCAGTCGATGTTGCAACATTTGAAAGAATGCTGTTTATGAATTTAAGGCATAACAATTGAAATTGATGAAAAGGTAGAGGGTCGGAATTTATTCTGTTACAGAATCGTTAAAAAAAGTTCTCAGGCTGCGTGTATGACATGTTGTTCCAGATGCCTGCCTTTTCTCATGGCGCACAACTGAAGGCGGCGCTTGAAATTTACGAATACACGTTTGCAAGTGTCAGGATAGATCGTTCTAATCTGATCCTTAATGTTTTGTTTCAGTTCCTCAATTGATGCTGGGGAACCCTGATACACATCATCTTTCAGGAAACCCCACAGAAAGAAGTCCAGTGGGTTTAAGTCTGGAGAGTGTGGTGCCCACTCGACGTCTGATGAGGCGATCCTCGAACTTCTCCCTCAGCCAGGCCAGGGATATTGTAGATGTATGCGCAGTGGCAGCGTTCTGCTGAAACCACTGAGTGTTTCTGTCGAGTTGTTTCCGTCCAAGTGCAGCCCAAAACCGCTTCAGCACTTCCAGGTAGCGTGCTGAGTTCACCGTCTGCACGACACCGTTTTCGTCCTCAAAGAAAAAAGGTCCGATGATTCCTTGGCTGCTCATGGCTGCCCATGCAGTACCATTTCTCGGCGTGCAATGGTTTCTCGATAACATATGTCGGTGGCTGACTTCCCCACACAAATACAATTTTTGAAATTCACATAACCAGATAGCACGAAGTGGGCCTCATCGCTAAACCAAACATTGTTCAGCCAGTCAGGATGTGCCTCAAGTTGCCGGGAGAACCAAGTAGCCATATCAATCCTCGCCGTAATGTCCGTGCGGTTGAGTTTTTGTTTAATGCTAATTCTGTACGGTTTCAGATTCAAATCATATCGTAAAATCCGCCTGACACTCTCGTGGGATACTGACACTCCAGCTTCCTGCACCCGGCGTCTGTGTGAAGTTTCTGGCGAAACGTCAATGGAGTCCAGAATGCTATTGATGTTCTCAGCAGATCTTGCCTGGCGGGGTCTCCCTGAATAAGAGATGCGTCCGAGAACCTGCCGATTCAGATTCTCTACTGTGTTTTCTCGCCTGAAACGTTGGATCCAGGCATACATTCTGCTTTTTCTGGGACTGTGTCTGCATTCAAAGTGTTTTCTAAACAAACAACCTGTTCTGACATAGGAACCCGTTTTGAAGTAGGTTTCCCGGACAAATATTTTATGTTGCTTGGTCCAAGGCATTGTAATGTAACAGGGGAAATTATAAATGCAGCTTCGTGAAATTTTCACGACACACCATGCACTGAATGTTTTCGGTTTCTTGAAAATTTCAAGACTCTATGTTGAAAATTACGGATTTTATTAAGAAAATTGACGGTCCCGTTTTTTGTTGTTTTTTTTGTGACACTCTGTATTACACCAAAGATAATACAATAAGTTTAACTTGATCACTCGGCTTAAAGCTTCTGTCGTCCCCACAAAGCGAGTTTCTTGACGCTGTCTCTAACTGCTTTAAAACTGAAATAGACTACAAAACGATCACTCAAAAAAATTGACAAGGTAATCCTTCAACTTTTAAAATCATATAAAACGGGACAAAGAGCAGGTAACTCACTCATTCTTTCTTTCTCTCTTTCTTTCTTTTCTCTCTCATTCTCACTCTCTCTC
>JAWQUT010000221.1:932703-941726 GCA_033807755.1 Ellobium chinense
TTAAAAGAACCGAGGAAAAAAAATAATATAAAAACCTTAACATTCTTGTCGCCATATGTAAGATCTGCACCACATTAATCACCAACGTTTCCATTCATACTTAGATTACCATGGTCTGAAACAATATCAAGGTCAAATTGTTTGATGAGCGTTACCGTCAAGGGAAGTTTAATAATCAATGAGCTATGGACAAGGGCTTAAAAAACTCTGAAGACGACAGAGGGTCCCACTATATGTTATCTTGGCAACATCGCAGATTTGCATCTAATACGAGTTTCCTTTCAGAGAATGTCCGTCATTAACTGCAGACCGTAGAATATTATTCACACTACAACCGATCCCTTACTGTAGATCTTCATGTGTTATACAAATCCTAAAAGTATTTCACTTCAAATCATAGTCGGATCGCAATGATGAAACGAAGACCTGACCCCTTGGTCCATCCATGAAGCAGACACCATTGAAAGCTCCATGAATGAGCATGACGTGTAACCTGATGCAAAGGAATGTTACAGCTGCGTTGACTGCCGTAGAATGGACCATAAATCCATGAAAGAAAACATGTCACGACCTTTGCCATGTCGTTTAAAGTCCGCCAGACAAAACGTTTTACACCCCGGGCCGTTGTCCGTGCGGTGGGCAATGAACCGATGATGACTAAATGAACATGAAGGAAGGAGTAATGTAAGATGAAAAGAATGAGGAAAGGAAACACTGGCAAAAAAAACCCAACCAACTCCCTCCTCCCACCCCACCCCCAAAATATAAGGCCATGTACACTCGAAGTATACAGGCAGGTATATACTATTTATGACTGGTACTCTGCTATATTGAAGGACTAGACTATGTTAGAAATCGGAAAATGATAACTACATAAACAATACAGATTTGACGATCACGATTTACCACGACTATGTTATTCAATGAAATCTGTAATGCGATTAATAACAGTTAACAAAGTTAGCTTAAAAATTTCGCTATTATCTGAACTTTAAACATTATTAATAATAATTATTATAATAATGAAAGTCCCATATCCAAGCCAATGTTCGCCCACGCAACTTCCCATTATTATAATCTCAGCAGACCAGATCATTCAAGGACATGCTCAACTCCCTGAGGAGCATTCAGATGCTGATCACTAGCATTCTGACAATATCATTCACTGCCTATAGTCAGGGATCCATTTTACAGACGGGCGGACTGAGGAAAACATGAATGAAAATGCTTTCCCAACGCACTAAAAGCCATGATCATAGCGGGATTCAAACCCATAACCTTCAAATCCTGAGTCCAGCATCACAACTATTCGGCCACGAATTTAGACACTCACGCCAGATCTGTTTCAGAACAGCGATAATGGCTAACACAAGGACGGTAACCGATATAAAGAGAGAATAAAACCGAGGCCACAATGCACATACACACACCTCCGGGGCCTCGCCCTACAGCAGTTATCGCTTCTTCAAAATGTTTGGTGGAACAGACACTAATCGCTGGCACAAGGAAATGTCAGTGTGCAGTAACGGTCTGCAAGGGATAAGACAGGTAGACAGAAAATTTCAAAGACATTTAAGAAGAAATGTTTAGGGTTCTGAGGTCGTTTGTGCCTTGTACTGGATATTTTCCAGTTCCTGCTAGAACGTGGGTAACAGATACAAACAGCGAATACAATGGCCTATAACGCATCGATTCAGACAACACACTCCACGACTATCCACGACTGCCTCGCCTGCACTGCTATCGCATCACGACAGTAGTGCGAGATCAGATATTAAAGAAAAAAAAACTGGCGTAAGGAAATTTTGTTGTGCACTAATGGTATTTTCATGGAGAAAAACAGGTACTGAGACATCTGAGACATTTCAAACGAAAAGATGAGAGTTTTGACATCGTTCTTGCCCTGAAGTTGGGATGCGCCTATTTTTATTAATTCCTTAATTTATTCGCTATTCCTGTAAAGATTTTCAGTTCCGTGTGTGTGTGCGTGAGTATCAGGTGTGTTCTTACATTATCCCGGATGGGTGTTTCTCAACACTCAGAGTGCGTGAGTGTTTCAGTTTCAACACGGTGGGTGAGTCGGGTTTTCTCCTGTATAGCGGTGCATGACTTTCATTATGTGGGTGCAGGGCGAGAGGGCGTATGCTGTGTGTTGAGGTGGGCAGTTTTCTGGGCAATAGCTGGGGACTCTACCGAAGTGATGTAAAAGAATTGCTTCTTTTCTAAAAACCCCTCTGCTATCACTGACGGCGGGATGGCAGAGTGATACAGCGCCTGTCTCTCGCTGCCAAAGAGCTTGGGTTTGAATCCTACCAACAGCAGATTCTCCGTATGTATTTTCATGGTACGAGAAAGGCACACTTTTGTCGGCGGTGACTAGCTCAGTCTTCTCTCTGAAATAGCCATTACTGTGTGGAATTGGAATACTAACGTACAAGCAGCCCACTACCGCTACCCGCTCTACCTTACGTCTATCCCTATTCCTAGCCTTATTCCTAATGTAAACTTCCCTTGAATCTACTCCTAGACCAACCCCTAACTCCAGCACTGCACACCTTCGGAAAATCCCATGACTTTGCCGTTTTCGGACCAGTAACTGTGAGTGGTGTAAGCGTTGAAACTATGGAGGAAGGTGATTCTATAATGTGGGCTGGGCGGCAGTTTTGGGTCGATGACGTAAGAATGCGGTTATGCTTCATACTCCCAGACGGCAGGCAAAGCAAGAAGGTGCGGTTGTGAGTGAGTAAACGATCGTGAGCGTGAGAAGGAAAGGTTTCAGAAATTAAGACTCAGCACATTTGGGTGTGTATGTTTTACATGTAACTTTGTGCACGTGTGCGTCTGGAAATATAGGTACGGAATTTCGATTTCCCGTGCATGGGAGCACAGGGAATGTGTGGGTGTGGGTGGGAGGTAAATGTGTGAACATATGTGAACAGATGTACTTTGTCATAGTGAATTCAGCACTTTCCTACTTCTCTGGAACTTTATTATCTTAATGCATTTAGACGAAGGGAAAGCGCGAAGTGAGAAAAGAACAACAAGTATGATCATCACTCATGTACTCAGCTAATACTGAAACTCGCGGTGACATGTCTGTTTCAAAAGGTCTAAGATACGCAACACTGAGTGAACACAAATTTTCCCCCCGTAAACTGACAAAATCTGTAGACAATGAGCAAGAGCGAGTAGCATTCACTTTCATTCCTCTTTTCTCTGCCTCTGCAGACTTTCTTCCTCGTCGATTTCTCGTTTTCTCTCAACACATCCTTCCTCTTTTCAAAAACTGTTTGACTCTGCCTTTTTTCTTTGCTTGGCATACCATACAGAGCCACTGACCTACACTATAAGAGCAACCACATTATACATCTTACCTACAACTTATCTACGTATCAAGTACCATGGCAACAAAAGATAACAAATGGTAACCAGGCACAACAAGGGGAGCTAATTAAGATGCTCGCTATTGTGTAAGGTGGCAGAGCTGTGCCTAAGATAGATGGTTTCAGGTCCGCGTTGTCGGGTCATGAGGTAAACTGGTAAAGCCGGTAAAGGTCATTGTGGTAGCAGTGGCACTTTTTTAACAGACACTAATAGCACCGAGTTGTGAGTCGCATAGTAGGTGTAAGTGAGTGTGTGAGAAGGAGCGGGAAAAAATGTGACGGCTCAGTGGACAACGTCCTCTATTCGACCTAGAAAAACAGCCGACTTTCTCACTCCCTATCCCTCTGATCTGTCTATCTTTCATAGTTGGAAACATTTCTCCCTCTCCATCCATCCATCCATCCATCCATCCATCGCTTCCTTTCGGGACATTACAATTAACTCAATGAGGAGTACGTATAGGGAGCACCCAACAGGATTTGCACTATCTCGATTATATTTCAAAAAGTATCTTGATGATCATATCATTATCATCTTTCTTCGTCAATACCAGCCTGAGCATCACTGACAACAAGGCAGGAGGAGGGAAAAGTGCTTAACACTTGGTCGGTCGAAGAGAAAAATGTTCGGAGAAGGGGAGAGGGGGAGTGGGTGGAGAGGGGTTGGGGATTCCGAAAGAGACGAACCGACCCTGGGAAAGAAAGACAAAGATGAAGAGAAAAAGACCAGAGCGAAAAGTAAAACCATCTGTATCCCTGGTAAAACATTCATCAAGCCCGTGCTGCAGACAGGAGGGAACCCCCCGGAGTCTCTCCTCAGAACATCCAACACCTTCGAAGATCTCCGGTATTAACTCCTAGCAACTTCCCCATAGCCATTCTTCAAGTCTCTTCCTTTCTCTCTTTCCAAAACCCGACTCTTTTAGTCGAGGGCTGATCTGAGGCAGAGGCAGAGGCAGAGGCAGAGAGGGCTGTCTTGCGCCCAGGGGCGAAGTAAAATAAAATTTGGCGTTGATCGGCAAACTAGGAGAAACGCATGTGAAATTTCGTCAGTTTGTGGGGAAACTGTGTTTATCAGTTTTATTGAGATTTTGAAGTGTGACAAACACATCATCAAGCATCACAAAACTACTGTATGTGTTTCGTTGATAATTAGCTGAGAGCAGACCAAAATATTTTTGTTCCTTCTGGAAAGGTGTTGTATTAACCCGTGAGATACAATGTCAAGGTATTTCGTGGAGTTTCGCAGTTTAAGATGGACCTGACAAATTTATTTCTGTTACTTGTTTCAGGCGCAACCTGGGACTCGCAGTAGTCAGTAACGTAAATGAGTCATAGAGACACGGAATGTCAAATGTTTTTGTTGTTGTGGTTACTGTTGTTGTTGTTGTTGTTGTTGTCAACGCTTTCAGATATCAAGACCAATGCCTGGCATGGTGCGCATTACAGTCTGTATCTGGGTCTGAATTGCAACAAAACTTTCAAAAGTGAAAAGGCTAGAGGGCGCGCGGGNGGGGGGGAGTGGAGATTGGACCAGGAGGAGAGAAGGGGCCGCCTATGCTCTTTTCCCCACCTCTCGACACATCCATCTAAACATGTACTCTTCATTTTCTCTTGCTGTCCTTGTAAAATGTTACAAATGCATCACTGGAGAGGCGTGGCATTTATAAAGGAAAATAAGGACATTAACATTAACATTATCATAACAAATGCCTCGACATTATTGTCCATGAAACTCGAAGAAATTATTTTTCCCTCCAGTTCTAGCTAAATTAGAATTATACACTGGGACAGAACCAACATGCAATGCTGAGACTGAGAGAAAAGAGAAAGAAAGAATGAACGAGACGAGAGACACACGAAAGGGAGTGGAGGAGTGTGTATAAAACTGAAAAATAAACAACTGTTTAAGAGTGGGATGGTGGCTAAAGAAAAGGGCGCGAAGCACCACCATTTGTACTGTTATAAAAGAGAAACAGCAGCATAAACACAAGGAAGAACCATGCCTTCCTTAACTTCGTCGAGCGTCTCAAGACTCTGCAATTTTGATGCTTGGTCTGCTAGGATAATACACCAAAGATAAAATATTAAACAATTAAGGCTGACAGTAGGGAGTGAGACATGCTCGCTGACAAAGGGGGTGGCAGACATGTCTGCGCTTTTGGTTGCTTAGCCAGCCTTATTCATACAGAAATACGAGACCACAGACGAGGGTTGTCATCCACCTGCAGCGTTCCAGACCCCATGAACTGTCAGCCAGATCACACTGTCTTATTAAAGTCTGCAGTTCGAAATCCGAAGCAACGTTTAGAAAAAAAACACTTTAATTAAGGGACGTGAAAAAAACGTTACACCAAATAAAAATACAAGTTATGTTATTTTCGAAAAGAATTTGGGGAAAGGGGAAGGAATATTGAGGTTGAAACCAGCAAAGACATTAAATGTGGAAAACTGGTTTGATTCTTCCAGCTAATAATGCTTCCTTCCAGAGTTAAATGAGATCCTATACCTTCTCTCTTGGGTTTTTTTGGGTTTTTTTGTTTTTAAACAGAGAAATTCAGGGCTTAAAACTTGATAACCAAAACATGACTATCAACGACGATTAAAGTCTGTGGTCCATAGACATTGTTTCCCATCCCTTTCTCCCTCCCTCCCCCAACACACACACACACACACACACACACACACACACACACACACACACACACACACATTACTTTCTCCATTCTTTGTGGACGATGGTTTTTTTATTATTATTATTACCATCAATAAACTGACATGTTCTAAATTGTGACTACAGATGATGCTAAAACATTTGATATAACGAGTCATTAAACAAAACTAACGGTACAGCAAGTCAAGAATGGGGGAGGGAAGGAAGGGGACAACCCCTTCTTCATACGAATTATTCCTCCGCCTTTGCTGTGTGCCTCTGCGTCAGTCTCCTGACACCCTCGCTAATCCTACTATCCCTGTCTCGTCAAATGAATTTTTCCTTGCTTCTCCACTCACAAGTGGTACTACTTAGACCACAAGCAAATATTTGACAATGTCCCCATCTGAAAATACAGCCGGTGGATTCCGGCCTCCTGCCTACAGCACTGTACCCGCGATACTACTACCACTCGTTGCTGCAGTATAAAGTTTCTTCCCTCCTACCCTAGCCGCAGGTATTTTTCGATTACCAAAGATAACAAACACGAGTTGTACGTGCTTGTCGAGAGCTGAGACCACAGTGCACTCGGAGAAGACGAGGGTGGAACGAGCGCCGCAAGGGATACGAGTCTTTTCACTTTTGCTGACGTACATAAAACTTTCTTGGTCATACTCTGGCACAACATTTACAGATGTTGTCGGTCCTGTTACTGCTGCTACTGCTGTCGTTGCTGTGGTTTCACCGTTACTATTCCTAATTTAGGTCTTTTGTTAAACAGTTGGTTTTATTTTAAACCATAAGTCCTTTAACTGCTGCAGACAGCACTTGCACTCCCAACTGAGTGCAACTTAAGTGTTGTTCTTGCTGATTATCGCAACCTGCTATCCTTGTTATTTGTTGTTGTTTTTGTTGTTGTTGTTTTGTTGTTGTTGTTTTGTTGTTGCTGTTGCTCTGCTGCTGTTACTGATACAACTTCTGCCACCGTCTGAAAAGCGGGGAACACATTTTATCACTTCATCCTGCCGGCCACACGGAGATCTACATACATTTCCTATTCTCCGTTCCCCCATCAGAGGTTCCGCACACACTCATTCTTCTTCACCTATGAACTTGCAGAATAGGGAAGAAAGTGTGTCCACTATCTGCGGTCCACTATGATGGCTGACCTCTGGTCAAATGGGTGTCAAGCAAGGAATTCCATTAATATCAAGCTGCTACTGTCAAGGCAGGCCTCTTGCATGCTGCATTCATCACTGACATTCACTCATACACTGTCCTTAACTAAGGGCGTAGACTATGCAGAATGTTACATGGTATAACGCACACAGGTTCTTAAGGCGTGACATGTCAACCATATCAAAAAGACCATTTTGAACTGTCAAATAATCTAGAGCATGGTTATATTGCCCTTCCCTCCTCCAAATGCCCCCTGATAGTCTATATTATATTGCGACGATGTATATATCTTTTTGACCAGCAGCGGGGATGACGATTATGTACTTTCACTCACCGCCTTCGGATACACTCCTATGCACCGCATGGGGATATGTTGAGCTGACATTATGAACGTCTTGAAAAGTTATTGTGTATCCACTGGCCTCCATATAGCTAATTAGAGCCTCCTCTCTCCCCCTCCCTCTCTCTCTCTCTCCCTCTCTTTCTTTCTCTTTCTTTCTCTCTCTCTCTCTCTCTTTGTCTCAACACACTTTTCACTAGCCCCTACCTCCTGCCTTTCCACCCCTGCATGTCACTCCCTTCTCCATTCCCCTCTACCTCCCCACTTCGTCATCCCCAAGAAGAAAGCAAAATAAAAAATGCCATCAGCGCTTTCAAGAGCTAGACTAGACTGTTTTTATCATGACTTTTGACATTTGTTAAGGATAAGTAACGATATGCGTCATCTCGAAGAGCAGCCATATCATGTCACTTAAGTTTGAAGTTACGCTATTCTGAAGAACACCCCGTATCTTTACATTCTGAAGAGTCCTTGTGCTTGCTTTTATGAACTATGGACACCAAAAAAAAGTCTGGGTAGGCAATCGCTACCCTGCGACTCGCGTCCTTAAAAGTATTTTTTTTTCCTTGACACATTTTTTTTTCTGAGGGAACGCAGTGGAAAAAGTCATGGGACGCTCATGCACTGGGAACTGGGGGTTGGATGGTAAGTTTTAAGCTTGTTTCAGATTAGTAGCAGAGTCCATCAAGTTTCATCTGTAACTCTATCATAACTATAATGTCATCAAATTCAAGTGCACTGATGAGAAAACGGTCTTAGTCATCAAATTCAATTACACTGATGAGAAAACGGTCCTACAGTCATCAAATTTAATTACATTGATGAGAAAACGCTCCTACTAGAGAAAACGGTCCTACGAGAGAAACGAGAGCAAACGGTCCTACGAGAGAAACGGTCCTAAAACGGTCCTACGAGAGAAACGGTCCTAAAACGGTCCTACGGTCCTATGGTCCTAGGTCCTACGGTCCTATAAAACGGTCCTACGAGAGAAACGGTCCTAAAACGGTCCTACGGTCCTACAATGTTTAAAAAGCTTGCTTTGTTCCGCCATCTATTCGGCGGCTGAGACTTCATACCTATTGGAGTTCCATCCCTTTTATCCCACAACTTGAGAATTACTGCATTCATTTATTTCTGGTTTTTGATTTATCACAGTAACTTACTGCATGTACATGTAAATCGTTCCAGTATTCCTTTATTGAATAAGCATTCAAAGCTATTGAGTGCAATGAACTGTGAAAATGGGTTTCTGCTCAAAATAACAATGTTCAGTTTCACAAAGATAATCCACATAATATATCCAATTTGCCGCACATATTAGAAGAATGCCACTTATGAGTGGCACAATGGGCCATATGATGTGATCGCGATCATATTTTCCATTGCACGTCATAATACACTTTCTATCGCTTAATCAAAGTAGTGGGACAAGGGATGTTGGAAGGACAGAGAAACTGAGGGGAAAAAA
>JAWQUT010000221.1:945375-955375 GCA_033807755.1 Ellobium chinense
CACACACACACACACACATACACACACTCAAACAAGCAAACAAACAAAACACACACACACACACACACACTCACACAGGCTTCAAATGCCATCAGCAGCAATCATATAACTGTTATGTGACAGCTTCATGATATACAAAGGGATTTTGCTTTCTTATCATTCATTGTTGTTATAACTGTGACACATTTCAACATGTTAAGGTTTACAGCTAGACTACGAGTTAAACATGTTTGCGTAATTTTCTTGAAACGCTGGTGAATATGTGAGTTTTAGCATACATGACGTTAGAGGTCGTAAGATAGCTCTGCCAGCTGTTTATCAAGACTAGCATGCCCCAGGCCACCTTCACATCCACACAAACTTGACTATGCCAGATGAAGAGTTTTGCTGAATGATTTAATTGTTTCCTTAATAAATTTGTGCAGTATTGCCTTAACAATAATTTGCATTTCACGTATGAAAAAATCCGTTATTTGAAGAATAGTTATTTTGAATGCTCTCTTGCATCCCTTTTTTTTAATTTTTTACAGCATTTTTGCCCTTAAAATCCTAAGAAACTCGTAATCTAGATTAGCCTTTTTCCAGAGTTTCACCCTAGGCTAGAGTAATAGGTGCCGTGTATGTCTTAAACTAGCAGCTGCCCTTGGAATTCCAAGAGAGTGACAGATGAAGAAGACAGGGAGATCAGAGACTAAAGAAAATGAGGCGGGAAGACGTTATTTGGTAATTTTTTTTTTTTTTTTTAAATTTTATTTTTCTTCATCCCCAAGAGGGGTCCCACTGCCCAGAGAATTACTATGGGTGATAATGTCAATTTTTTACACTCATGAAACTTCTATGTTATTAAGTTTTTTTGGTTCCTCTTGATCTGGCTGATCGGATATTTGGTGATGTTAATAGTCTCCTAGAGCTGTTGCCCGATTCGGAGACCTCAAAAAAGACCCCAAAAAAATTCACTAAGTACAGAACATCAATTCTCGTTTTTTTTAAGTGACTTGTTCATTCCATTCGACTTTTTACTAGATAGTTGCATAATAACTATATAATATTATTATCGTTATTATTGTTATCATTAGTATTATTACTATTAGTTCAACTTCTAACGACAGCCATGCAGAAGGGAAGGGGAGGAGATAAGATGTATTTGTCGCAGGTTTCAGTTTTGAAGCCGTCAAAAGGTTTGTGACACCTATTAGAAGGGCAAATCACTGATTGTGTACAAGCCAACTAATCCACGAATCTATAAAATCCCCATTTTTGGGGGGCCCTGCCAGCCAGTGTTAGGGTGTAGAAATGTGTAAAATGACCTGCGATCTAAATAAAGCATCCAATTTTAAAGTTTCAGGTACAATTTGAGCCTTCTAGATAAAAAAATAAAATGTGTAGACCTATGTATTCGCACGCGGTCAAAACCAGCCAAATGAAACTTCGGGGACCAAATCAGAATTTGAGGTGATCTTTTTCAAAAGACATTTGTGAAAAATTTTGGGCGTTGACCCCCCTTTTTCTTCCCGTTAAAAGATCGGGCAAAAGAAGTATTGTAACCTCCATGGAAGAAATTTCCCCAAATCACAGTGGTATATTTAGAATAACGCAAAATGTTAATAAGGCCAAAAGAAGAAAAAACAATAGGTGTCAAAGACCTCAAATAATCGAAGGGAGCCAATAAACACCCGCAGCATCTGTCATAAGAAAACCCCTGGTTACTTCCCTTCGATCATAGACATCGATCGCCTTTCCCACAGTCTTTGACAAGAGCATCCATCCATCCATCTATCCATGCATGCATCCGTCCGTCAATCCATCCATCCATTCATCCATCCATCCAAACATCCATCCATCCATCCGTCCACTTAAGCCCCCTTGAGATTTCTCTAAAACGAGTCAATGGATTGCAAATATTCAGAAGGAAGCATTTTAATTCTGACGACAAACGGAAATGGGCCGGAAGCAATTTAATTGTGAGGATTAAACTAGAGGGACTGGAGGGACCAGAGGGTCTGGTATGTTTTGTTGCCTTTGAATAACACTGAAATAATGGGTCTTGGGAATTCTCCAAGCTGAAATAAGAAAAAATGCGGGACTGGGGAAGAAGCAATATATCCTACCTAACAGTACTGTGAGTGATGAAATGCTTTAGGGTAAATATTGGAATAACACAAAATGATATACATGATGGCATATATATATATATNATATATATATATATATATATATATATATATATATATATATATAATAGCTATAATGATGTTTGTATGAAAATGAACGTATAAATTTTATTATTCCCGTAGGAAACTGGTGTAAAATATCATGTAATCTCATACATCTCATTCATAATACAAACACATATAACAGTACAAACATAATATTACAAATGAAAAACATAACAAAGCTACTGCTGGCCTGCCCGTGGTGCAGCGCCATGTCCCCCTATGCATAATCCTTACGTTAGGTAACACACGACAGTGACCACGGGAAACTCCCAAAACATTAGTAGTGTTCACTGTAGTTAACGCAATACGTTAATTATGGATTATGCGTACGACCACTGATTCCTTCAGCTCTAATGCCAGGTATTAATCTACACCTAAGTCGAATACGGAAAAGGAAGTGAAGTATTTTTCCCAACAACACTGCAACGTAAACCGGCCGGCCGGAGAGTCGAATACACAAACTTTAGAGTTAGACTTGACACAAACCACGCAGCCACACTGCCTTCTATATATGATATGCAATAATGATACAATAATATTTCATCAATACATTATTCATCGTCTTTGTCAATCTTCATCACAAGCAGTACTTTTCACGGCACACAATGCAATGTGTGGAAGATCTTTTGACAGATTCTGTACGTCCTACAGTTTTGATTTCAAACATCTTGCTTTCTGTTCAATTGCCTCTACCAGGTTAACTGCGCTTGTGTGTTGAAATCTTTGCCATTAGGTGGCAGATGTCTGAATGTACTGTGTCAGCATATAGGCCCAGATTAACACGTGCTAGTTATAACGGACTGGCTAACAATCTTACCTCTGACTGGAATCGAAATTATTCTGCACGTATAATGTTGCCTTACATCTTAAGATAAGGGACGCAAGCAATATTTCTGGAGATTTCCTTTTTTTTTATTGATAAGCTCCCTTTGCTAGTTTTTGTTTGTTTCGGTTCCTCCCCCCCGTTGGTTGAGGGCGCGCTAGTTGCTGATCATCTGTAGACTAGTTTTAGCTGATGACAGTCAATAGAGAGCTCTTGTTTTAACTTGTTGATTTTCTCCGGACTATTCCTGTAGAAATAGGCTCATTTATATGACATTCCATGGTATTATGATCAGACCGTTAGCTATCAACCAGTTATGAAATTCACATCGGATTCTAGACTAATTCGCAACCTGCATTGCGATCGTAACACCAGGAAGTGCCATATTATGTACATGCCTACCTCTGCCATCAGCTATCCGTAAGAGATCAGAACTTGGAATAAAAGCATTCTATTTATATTATTTTATTTACAGTAGCAGTGGCGGGACAAAGACGTGTTTTAGGGGGCGGAGATGGGTAGGGCAAGGGCGAGGGATGAGGCCCAGTGTTTGATGAGAAGAGCATTTGGTTTTCATATATTAATCTTAGGAGGCTGTAAGGTTTAGTGAATGGAAGAATAAGGAAGGAGGGGAAGAGAAAAACATTTTGCGAGAGAGGTCACAAATTCTCCTCCCACCACCCACTCTACAAGACAACATGTTACTATTTTCATCTTCATTGTTATGTAGACTATTTTGCAGCAGTTGCTGCCGACTGTCCCTTACATTATACTGGAAGGTGCAGAGGTTGACGCTATCACAATATCCCCCCTCCATCCCTCCCTCCTTCCTCCTGTCCTCCTCCCTGCTCTCTCTCTCCCCTCTCCACCACTGCTACCCTCACACTTTTCCACAGATTGTAAAGTAAAGGACTCGGTCTCCATCTAATGACGAAGTCATTATTATTCTTTCTTCATTTTTGCATCGACTTCAGAGATATTTATTTATTGTTCTCGGACTGGTCACCCAACCACTTAGTGTGGAGTAGAAAATGAAAGGGAATTATACTCAAACAGGCTGGCAGACAGACTAATGATCAGGCAGACAAACTACAAAGTAAACAAGCACAAGCAGGCAGATGAAAAGTCAGACAGATATTTCGGTGGTGGACGTCAAGAATGCCACTGATAGTGAAAACTACACTGATGTGATTCAGTCAACACAAACACATGTCCATGTATTATAATACTTTAATTCTTTCGAAAAATTTACAAAATGTAAATTATCAAGAGATACAAAACAGATACACACAAGATAATGCTTTACACTGCAAACATGTTATAAATCCTGAAAGTGACTTATGCGTTTCTGATGGGAAAAGGCTTTAAAGATGCGCTCGCACATGTGTCTGAAATAGCAGATATGTCACCAATGCCGGTCCACAGGTCTTGACCAATTAAAACTGGTTTGGTCCAGCAAAGTACTAGAAAGTGCCAGACCAAATGTCCTAAAGTCTCATGTCTAGACCCATATGTGTTTCCTACTGTCATGTCTTTTGGATAAGACAAAATCTAATTTGGTTCAGCAGGACATAGATGCTTACTGGACCAAATGTCTGACAGGCAGGGTTGGACAGAATGGGGATTATAGGAACGCAGTTCAGGCGCTTACGTTCAATTAACATGAACATGATAATGAACTTAATAACTATTATGGACGAACTGATCTGGATCTAAACTGTAGCTATTTTGGGTGCTTGATCCAAACTTTATGTATTTTACTTACTTTAAGTTTAGTTCACATTTATCTTGAAAATCAGAACCAAAGGCCAATTTCAAAAACCATGAGAACTTGATCTGATCAAATAACTGCTCAATTTTCATGGAACTGAGCTAAATTTGATTCTAGGGTTTTTTCCCCTTAGTGAACTGAACTGAACTGATCTGTCCTAACCTCTTTGGTAATCTTGACCACCTCTGCCATAAGCATCTTGACCACAACTGACATATCTGGATTAGATGGTAAAATCCGCTTATGAGCTTTGATTGGAGGAGAAGGAGAGAGGGAGGATATGTTGCTGGACCTCCTTCTAATGTCTTTGAAAACTTGACTGACCAGTGGCAGTATCCTCTAAAAACATGTTACCATCTATCTCTCTCTGCCCCCCACAACATATTTCTGCTCATTTAGTGCTTTCAGCCTGTGATATGTAGAACATAGTAAGTATGTTGCAAATTTGAATATAAGCTAATATATGATCGGCTACAAAATCATGCCTCTTATATTATCCAAAATATGATTTCCTAAATTTATAAGTGAGAAATATACTTTTTTACAAATTTCAATGAAGATGACAAATCCAGTGACAGGGAAATATCCGTGCATCATATTTAGCTATCTGTTTTCCCCTGCACAATATGAATATCCTTTCTTTTTAGGCTCCAACTTGATTCCATAACACATTTCCTTTTTATCATTAACTTATAATAAGATTTCCTTCTGGATGAAGTTTGAGTAAATCCTTTCAAAATCAGCACATTACAGCTACAAAGACTTTAATATGGCCATTTAGTTTTCTACTAAATAGGAGTTACATTTTAAGTACAGGGGCACATTTTTCACTGGCTTTGTAGAGCTAGTGGGTAAAATTGTTTTATTAATGAAATAGGCGTAGTTTGCTTCCAACAAAACTTGCCTTTTCATACCATTTATTAATACCAGAGTGAACAAGTGTCATTATATATATTAATAGAATACAACTTCACTGACAATGACCTGATTGGATTAAATTTTGTGATGGGTGTATAGATGCCAGTTACCATGGTTACGCAGGTAGAAATAAGTCACCTGTCGCAAATGTACCAAAGTGTCACAATGAAGTAGCATGGGATTTTATAAGTTATTCTGTGCTCTAAATTTAAATAGATACCAAACCTAGTACCATAATCAATACAATTTAGAAAATGTCACAGATTAAGGAAGGCTGTAATCACGCTGAAAGTCTATGTAAAAGACTGCCAGAGGAGATTTTTCTGATTTTAAGAGAAAAAAAAATAATCCTGAGGTTTTAAAGTCATATTAAAAAAAGACCACTCATATTACCATGTGAAATATCATCTCTTTCTGATCATTATTAGACATGGCTGCTGCCTGCATAAAGTAAACAATCCTTTGTAAGGTTTAACAGAAAAGGTTACAGAGCCAAGAAATTTTGCAGTGATCATACCCAGTTATCCGCGATTAGATAAGGATGAATTATATACCAGAATGTCTCTTTTCCTGGTCCATTCCACATATTTAGCCAACATTTTTGTTTAGTTAGGCTTTCCATACACTGGATTAAATTGACAGTTTCCTAAAGTCACAGTGACATAAGATCAGATAATTCTGTGATACCAAGAAATTCAGCAGCAGAACATAAATAGTGATAAAAACAATTACTCAGTTAGATTAGACTTTCCAGATTTAGTATCTTTTACAGAGTACTGCAACAAGTAACTCTTATGTCCATCTGCTCAGACCCTGGATAGGCATGTGTGTGATTACTGATGATGGTGAGTATTATAAAAAATATGGTCTTTATATTGCAAAATATTTTCACCATAATGTTAGGGTACAACAAAAAATTGTGACTATATATTAATCATTTTAAGCTAACACAGTTTTTCCTTAAGCTTAACTTTATTGCCATTAATTTCTTAAAATCCTTTCATTTCATTCATCTTTGCAAGCTTTGTGGTTGGGGAGTCATAGAGTTATTCCTTTCTAAACATTATTTTCCATCTCTTGGCAGTCTGTCATTTCACTTGGCATAGGACCAACCTTTGTATACACAATGCTGAAACATGCCAACACAACAGGCAGATCTGCCTGATTAGACCTACACAAAACACAAACCTACATAAAAAACATACATGGTTTAATAGGAACCATTCTCTTACACTTTCCTCCCCTAAGTACAGTCAGATTGAAGTTAGCCAATGCCCTGAAATGAAAGTAAAACGTGCTTTAAAACATAAAAGTTTATAGTTCATGAGTTGAACCTGTCCGCAACTTGGGTTTTAGCTTGCCTGTAGTGTAGGGTGAAATAAAATGTGTGGCGGCATGGGAAAACCCAGACAAAGACGCAACAGCACGAACGGAGTAAAGTGCAAAAAACACTTCAAAAGTAATTTCTTATGAAAAACTAGTTCTGCACATTTTCTTGACATTTAGACTTTACTTTATCATGTCCTGGAATATTTTACAAAAATACGACCTGTAAATGCTTTAATTTGATGATTTTAGAACACCTCTAATTGTGAAAATTGCTAGAATCAAACTTTAAATGCGTTTTTCTCTGTTTACTTTTTCAAAATGTTTGTCCTTATTTTCTTTCATATCTTTGTTCATAATTAAGATAAATCAGAAATTTAAAAACCACTGTATTCAGCTCGAAAAGAGCTTTCACGTGATACCAATATCTCCATAACTCAAAAATTTTCATTTGTCATGGTTTTTCCATGCCGCCACACAAATATCAAAATTGGAGTATATAAAACTCAGCCAGAGTATGACAGGTGAAAGTAATATTAATGCGCCTGCAAGAATTGAAGAGCTGGAATTTGACTACCTGTAGGCAAAATTTGCCATTTTAGCTTCAAAGTAAAGAATATGGAACAGAGAAACAAACAGACAATCATACAGACAGACAGACAAATTGATAGATGAAATATATACAGCTAAAGCCAAGTCGATAGGTGACATAAAAAAAAACAGATAATACATAATCGATTAACGTATTCGGGCATTAAAATTGGCAAACAATCCAGTATCCTGTACCTGGTGTAATGCCCAAAAATACAGAAATTGCTAATTGATTAGTAGTTCTTATTATACTCTGTGATATACAGAGAGGATATAAGTCATCGCTGCTTATATATCACCCGCTTTGATAGACAGCAACATTTTAAGCCAAGTATTGACAAGTCACAATGGCATAAATCTGTACAAAGTGATGCAATTCAAAAACAACATTGCACATTACACATAGTCCAGAATGCAAATCTGACTAATATTACCTGACAATAATAATAACATAGTAACAGCAAAGTCTGGGAGGAATATTAGATGGCATAATCCTATGAAAAACATCAGAAGCCATAATATTGTACTTCCCCTCAACCGCATCACACAGTTTAATCCTAGTACTCACTGTCTATGTCCACTCCTTGCCCATTCTTGCAGCTTGAATTTAAATACCTTTTAAATTTCTATTCAAAATTAATTAAGATTCTATCCTTAGCATTCGCTTAAGTTTTGTTTCGCTACTTTCATCTTGTGAAGTTTTATTTCCATAGACACATTATTTTCCATTAACAAAACCTGGAACATCCATAGTAAATCTCGGTGTTGTTTCTACCATGTAAAATTTCTGCTTGGACTCTGGAAGAGGCGTGGTCTCCTTCTTCTCACTCCAATGGTGTACAATCTCCTGATCGGACGGGCAGGTTTTCTTGAACGTATCGTCGTTGTATGCATTACGGAAATAACGCCACAGAGCAGTCATCTCTGCCGGGATGTTGAAATCTTTGAACGCTTTGGAGGCGACCCGGATGTGCTGGAGTTTGGGCAAGATATTGCAGTCCAGGTTGGTCAGCTCATCCCCGCACATGAATTTGTTATCAGAACGATCTAGAAAGCTGTCGAGATAAGAGAGCTCTTTGACCAGGTGTTCCGGTGTATGGGAGACGTTTTTGATGAAGAAGGAGAATTTGGAGAAGACATCCAGACAGGCGGTGTGTGCATCACGGTTGGTGTATTTCAAGTCTGGCTTGGGGAAGTTGGCGTCCAGGTACTGCTGGATCTCCTCTGTGTCCATGATGACCTGGGGGCAAACAAGTAGAGAGGAAAATAGTGAAAGGGGTAAGTGAGTTAAGTGTATACAAGAAATTACACAGTGCAATCTTGCCAGCCTGCCTGCCTGCCTGCTGCCTGCCTGCCTGTCTGTTTGTCTGTCCGTTGTCTGTCTGTCATGGGCTCCCCTCCTGTCTTAGCCTTTCATAGCAATTTCCGGTCCTTTACTCAGTACATTTCTTGGCTTGCTACTCTCTTCGTGGCTTCAGAGCACTTCACTATTCTGTTGTTTAACAGCAGAACTTCCATTCTCTTTCTCTCTCTCTCTCTCCTTCTCTCTCTCTCTCTCTCTCTCTCTCTCTCACACACACACACACACACACACACACACACACACACACACACACACACACACACACACTGTGCCATATATCTCTCCACAACAAAAAAGCGACGACACACATCCGCAAGGGACACGTGCCAACGTATAAATATTTCTACTGAAGTATTGATGGCGTCAGAGTTTAAGATGGGTGGCCCCTCTTCAATTCCCTTGTCCACCTCGACTACTCTGGTCTTGTATTCCTTTTGTTGAGTTTGATCTTACTTGAGTTTTGCACCCCATACAACGGTTATTGAGGAGGGATCTATGAATTAACGTCTGTCTCCAATAAGGTGAGTTGGAGAGCCAGTGTTGTTAATGATTGTGATTGAGTTTTTCTTTTCAGTGCGCAGGAGGCTGTTAGATTCTGCTGCCAAGATTTCTTTCTTTCCTATCATTATGGCAGGTGCTAATGGTAGAATTTATTTCTGCCCTGTTTTACCTCTAGAATTTTGATATCTATTTCAAATGCACTACATTCATATATATCTGCTGTTTCATGGAGTGCCCGACAATGTATTACGACGATACCTGAGCTTAACGACGAGGGAGTCTGTCCGAAAGTTTCAAAACATATAAATCTAGATTATGTTGTTGTTACTGCTGTTTTTGTTGTTTTTGTTTGTTTTTTTTTTTTGAACCCTCATATTATCACACTATGTCTTAAGACAACACACGCACTCCAGAACACGGTCATTGTACCCTGTCTGCCCAATGTACAGAGAGGATTTTAAAAAAAAAAAAATTGTGTTTCTTGTTGAATA
>JAWQUT010000221.1:957875-971234 GCA_033807755.1 Ellobium chinense
TAGCTTAGTTTCCTGCGCAAATATTTACTCTTGCATAATATCAGTGATACATCTTCCATCTCCTTTACCACTCATCCCCTTCGCATCATTAATTTCTCATCTCGCGTCGCTCCATCTCCTTCTTCCCACCATCTGTACAACATTTTTTGCCCTGGTCTTTTAACGTAATTCCGTTGCGCAACATCTAGACATATTAATAAGGGTTCTTACTTAATAATAATTTATTAGTCGCATCAGTCCCACACTCGCATTCTATAATAATTTCTTTCCAAAGATCCATGTTGTTTGTCCGCCCCATCCTTACCCGTCCTCTCGCACTCTGCACTTCCCCCTTCCTTCACAAACCTGACACCCCTCCCCTCGCCCCCCTCGTCCCCAAAACCGCTCCTGCTTTCATGGCTATTACGCAAACAACCAAGAAACGTTCTCTCTGAAATTTGACTATGCACTTTTTCTATCATAATATGACTCTGTAGAAATATTCCAAATATCTATTTCTTCCTATCCCTCCGAACAGGAAAATAAAATAAAGGAAAAATACATATCAGACATGCACAAAGACCGCAAATGATTGTTTTTAATTTATTTACACTTGAAAGGTGGGTCCACCTTTAGTGCGTCGCAAATTTTAATATCCTAATGAGCAGATGATGGATCAGCTTTCGACCCTGACTGTCACTCCCTTGGCTGACCTGGACGTGTCGAGTGTGACCGGCAGGTGGACTACCCCGTTTTACTTCCGGTTTGTGCCCATACACATTATCGGGCCAGGCAAACATGGCCGTCGAGGAATTTTGATAAACAAGGACATTCGAGAACTTAAACTTGTCATTAGTGAATGTAAGCAATGCATCAGTTTTGAGTTTGTTAAGAATGTAGAGCTCCTCATCAATTCTGAAGAATGAAGAGCAATGTGGGCACTTTAGCGGTCATTTAATTGATATCCAAAGAAGGTTACGATGACAGATGAGAAAGGATAGATAGATATATTCTCATTATTAGAACCGACAAGTTGCACCGCCTGCATAAACAATAGTAAGTCAGCCTATATTATTTCCACGACATAAGTTGTGGTTAGGAAGTCATTACTCTAGAATTCATATATCCACGGCCCAAATAGAGTCGACAGAGCTGAAAGGCTATCGTGATCCGAATTGACCCCTTCGCTACGTCTAGGTTTCAAGCGCTCATTAGAATGTACGTGGGAATAGACCATGACATAAAAGTTTAAAAAAAAAAAAACAAGAACAAAACAGCCTTTATTTAGCCCGAAGGGTATATGTTTTACAATGCCATACAGTGTTACATATTTCATTCATGATAATATTATACATATGGAACAATGTACATACCACATAACACTATGACATAAAAACAAACCAAATTTATAATAATCTGTGTTAGTCTCCGCAGAGCAGCACAATGTTCCCTCCACATGGCCCATGATAGAGGAAATAAGGCGTATGGGCACGTCAATAAAGAAATGGGAATGCTATTTCTGGAACATACATACATGTACGACCCACGTAACAATGGGATTGAGATAAGTAAGCTGGCGTTTACAGCATCATTCCATTTAAGCAGATGCTCTCAGATGTACATCATAGTGGGCGTGTGAATTTTACCTATCCTCAGCTTGCAGTAGCTGTATTTATTGTGATTGCATTTCGTTTGCTTTTGTTTGTGTACTCTACCTGGTCCGTTGTTGTTTTTTTAAATTTATTTATTAATGCGTACAACAGTCGTGATGATACTGTGATTGCATTTTTTTTTAGTTTTGTTTTGTAAACTCTACCTGTTTCATTGTTTCAGCATCATGACATTGTCAATGGCAAAACAGCTATGACTAGCGTGTGGAAAAACTGAAAACTATACAGCAACAGCAAAAGGATATTTTTCAAGCTACATGAAATAGCGCAATTTATAATTATTTGGTTACCTTTCCCCCACATCCGCATTAGAAATAAACTCGAGATTCGTCATCACCCGCAATTCAATTAATGTCTCTTATTTCTGGCGTGAACAGTTTGCTCTTGAAACATTTGAATGAACAGTGCAGACATACCAACACTGGCCTTCCCAGTCATCGGCTCCTATACGTGAGTGTAAAAATTAAAACGAAGAGGTACATTTTTTAGGTAGGTTCATTCTGTGCATACCTTCACGTCGTAAAAGTAGGTCTATGTTGCAGTGTTGCAACATGAAGGCGTAAATGCGCTATAATAATCCCACTGCAAATATAGCGTTTTGCCGTGACATATTGAAAGGCTTGAAACTACAGGTAAGGTGCCGTTAGCGGAGGATGCTGAAGTGCTACGGGTACGGCAGGGGTGAATGGAACAGCCCGAGGAACAGAACAGTGAAGAGATTGAAGATAAGGAGTGGTATGTAGCGAGGAATGGACAAAGATAGATGGGGAGGTACGGAGGCAGATAACTAAGGTGAGATCAGAAGGTCCAGATTAATGTGGAAAACAAAAAACAACTAAATCACGAGGCAACGAGGAAAGCAGGAGGACGGAAGTAAGAGTGCGGAATTGTTAGTAGCACGACAGATTAGCAGACGGAGCCTTGTATGTCATTTTACTCTCATTTTGAGAGGAATCAAAGAGACAAAGTGATGGGCACAGAAAGAGGTGACTGGGGTTTGATTGGGATGTGCAAATGCAAAGAGAGAATGGGCGATGAGAAGAGCAGACAGAGATGAGAGAAGAAAAAATACAAATCAGTGGCAGGAGCTTGGCAGATTAGCAGAGGGTAGTGATGGGCCGATACCTGGACATCTGAGTAGACTACTGTATAATAATACTCAGCCTTCAGGCGCCAAGTATGAAAAGTAGTGTTTCTATTTCGATTCTTATGTGGCGTAGGCGTTTCAATACCTGGTATATCTGATACTTTCCATATTTCTAATATTTTCAATATCTTTTGATAGCAATAGGTTTTTCACTGAGGAGAATTGTAATTAGTATGATAGCCTACGGAGAATCGGAGGAGAATTGTAATTAGGTTTGACACTATCGACACTTCCGATATTTTCGTTACTCCGAAACTTTCGTTATTTTTAACACTTTCAATACCTCCAATATTTTCAGTACTTCTGATATTATGTTCGTTTTTTCGATACTTCGAATACCTCTGATACTCGCATTGCTTGTGATATTATTTTTTTTTCTGCTCCTAAATCGGACTTCCTATTTATTTTAAATATCGATACTGAGAAACTTTACTGCCCACCAACACAGAGGGTATGTCTTTCTATTCTCGGCTCTGAGAGGTGGACAGAGATAACAAGGAAGGTAAAGCGCGTGGTGGTTAAGATGTGATCAAAAGATAACGAAGTACACCATAGTTGATGGAGAAGGTAAGAAGAGAGAGAGAGAGAGAGAGAGAGAGTTAGAAATACGCGCGTGGTGGTTAAGATGTGATCAAAAGATAACGAAGTACACCATAGTTGATGGAGAAGGTAAGAAGAGAGAGAGAGAGAGAGAGAGAGAGAGAGCTAGAGTTAGAAATACAAGTAGAAAACGACCCAAGAGAACTAAATAACAAAGAAAGTTTGATTGGAAAAGAAAGGGAGAGAAAGGCTACGAGGAGACAAGTGGGGGAGGGGAGGGGAGATGGAAAGATGCTGTGAGGTGGGGGATTAAGAAGAGAGTATAAAGATAAGGATTGATGGCAGGAAAATGACAGAATGGGATGGAGGGGATGNGGGGGGGCGATTAAAGAGAAGAAATAAGTGAAGGAACCACAGAGAGCGAAAAAATAATGTGGGAACAGGACCTACAGCACTGGAAACTGAACAGCAGGGTTGGGCAAATTAACCAGAAATTCAGCTCAGATCAAATTCACTTCACTGAAGGGAAAAATCCCTATTATGAAGTTTAGCTCAGTTCTGTGAGCAGTTTCCAGATCAGATCAGTTGGTTTTTAGAAATCGGCATTCGGATCTGGTTATCGAGGTAGATAATTAAAGTTAAGATCAAACACCCGAAAAAGCTGCTGTTCAGATCCCGATCAGTTCTACTAAAAGTTATTAAGCTGAGATCAAGATCATCTGAACTGAACATCCGTTCGTGAACTGCGTTCATATAATCTCAGTTCTGCCCAACCTTGCCCACCACAGAATAGAAATCTACAGAAGCGCTAATCCCTATTAGTGACATCACTGACAGAAACCCACATACGTCTCTGTGTGAACCACATTGTCTTTCTTCGTCATGTCTGCGTCAGCCATGCTCATAGACTGCGTGATGCTACATGCTTATCACTGTTTCGATTGGCGTTCCACAATATCCGAGAAATAGCTGTCAGTGCTTCTGTATTTTATTTTTTTTTTCTGTGCCTGCCTATCACCTCCGACCACATTTTTTTTGTCATTCACATCAAATTTCTAATGTTAATCACACAGTCATGGAAAAGATCGTACAGTCATGATGAATCATGATAGTCTAGTGCGTAATGTATTTGACATCGTTTTGCTAGCTGTTACAGTCTCCACATCCTCATCCCAAAACCTATTCATATAGTCAGAATACTAATCTAATGCTATTTCTAGTGGAAACAAACATGAATAAGAGGCGGTATCTATCTAGGGTAATTTGTTTCCACTAGTACAAACAGGGAACATTATGCGTGACCGTATACGGAATGTGTACAGTAGTAGTAGCGGCTACGTGCCACAGGTTGAATTATGCACTCTTAGTGGGCTTCTACGACCCGTACGGTAAACATTATGTTAATTGCTCTGTTGTGTCGTCACGCACCCTAGATTCCACAATCTACTGGGTTTGGTTGAATTGTTTGTCTTTTGAGTAAAGGGCTCATAAATATTTTAGGTCAAGCCTAGGCTCACTTCATCGATTTGTTGTACAGTGGAACTCTGATATAACGAGAACGTCCGGACTTTGGAAATATTCTCAGTTCTCACAATCGCAGCGTTCCGTTGTAATGTATCAGATAACGCATTTTTTCTTTGTTGTTATTTACAGCCTGACTTTTCCGTTAAAGCCAGTTTCCCGTTTACAGTCGTGGCCATTGTAAATGGGCTCAAATCCACAATAGTTCGGTTGTCTACAGTGGTAACATGGTTTTGGGGTGGGGTAGGGGTGGGGAGGTGGAGAAGTGCGCGCATCGGTATTTGCCGTCATATTACCATTAACTTACCTACCTTCATAGCCTTCATCCTCTTAACCTCANGGGCATGATTTCATTTAGCTTCTCTTTTTTTTTTTTTTTTTTTTTTTATTCACAGCTTGAATCATTTAGTGGAATATGACCCTTTACAAACTTATCTAAAGGATTTCGTGCTTTTTTTGCCCTGGATTACTCTACCTACCCTCATCAAACCCTTCCCCCTCAACCACCTTCCACCATCTTTTGCCCAGCTTCAATCATTTAGTAAACTTAGGCCCTTCACAACTTAAATCTACAGGACTTCGGGTTTTTTTTCCTTCCCTGGATAACAGTTGCTGCTATGCTGCAAGTTTATCATAAACCACTTCGTCACCCGTTCCCACGATAATCGTGTCTCACTGCCTTATCTTTTTTGGTGTACTGATACAACAGAACAGTTACTTGCAGTTGATATGCACGTAAAGCAGGAGATCATGATTGTTCATTTCCTTCTTAAAGTGGTTGATATGTCTTATCGGTTCTGTGAAGAGTCGCTGTCCTGACCTAAGGTTCCTAATAATGACGTTTTTTTGTGGTGGTGGCTGCAGTTTTACTGATCCGGGTACATGTTGTATCTCTAGAATTGCCGAGTGTATGTTGGTTTTTGCCCGGGAGGGACGTCGTATAATTGAGATATTTGTGAGCTTGGGATCAGAGGCGGAGTTAGGATCCATAGTGACGTGGGCCAGAGAAATATGCGGGGACTCCTAAGTTACTATAGTCAGTAGCAATACCATTTCAAGAAAATACTAAAAGCCGAGAGAAATTAAAAAGTGAAAACTGTGAAGGAAGGAGAGAACCAGGACGGTTTACGCTGCTGAGGGAAAACGCAAGAAAACAAAAAAAAAAGAGGGACAGAGAATCCCAATGTCAATATATTTTCGATGCAGACCAGGAGCTACTGTATGGGAACTCCCACGGTACGTTCACTAACAATACTGTTACAAGAATTCACTAAAAATTGCAAGAAATTAAAGGTGAAAACAGGGAAGGAAAGAAAGAATAGGGGTGCTTTACACTGCTGATGGAAAGGACAAGAAGGATCAAAAAGAGGAGGGAATGGGAGAATGTCCGCATAGTTTTAGAGAATTTTTATGTTCGCTTCGTACCCGTAGGTGAGATGTACTATACCCAGAGCCCTGCGGGACCTTAAGATGGCCATATTTTGGGTACACTGTCACAGCAATAGTTAAAAAAAGAAAACAACAACATAAGAAACGAAAACAAAATGAATAATTCTTCGTTCCACCCCTCCTGACTGTTCTTTCTTTCTTTCTTTCTTTCTTTCTTTCTTTCTTTCTTTCTTTCTTTCTTTCTCTTCATTTTCTCTCTTCTCTCTCTCTCTCTCTCTCTCTCTCTCTTTCTCTCTGTATGTGTGTACATGTGTGTGTGTGTACATGTGTGTGGTTGCCTTCCCTTCTTTTCTTCTCCATTGTTAGTTGAAAATGTGTGCTTTCACGATGTTAGAATTACGTTGAGCACCGATGCACTAATGTAATTCCTACGATGGTAAGAGAGTTAATGCGCAAGTTCTTAATTATAATAATCAATTTTCTTTCACGTCTTCCTATGTCTAAATCCGCCACTGCCTCGGGGTTGGTCTCCAGTAACAAGTCTATTACTACCCCCTTACCCTTTCCCTTTTAACTGGTTACCTCGATAATAATATTCTGTGTTCTTCTGTCTCTACCTCCCAAGTCCCGATGGGCCTAACTTGATGATGGGGTCCGAGATATACCCAGCCTCATCAGCTGCATTTGTTAATACGGTGATGCTTTCGGTAAGACGGTAATAGGTTTTGACTGATTTAGCGATGCTGGCTGCGGCTGGAAAGAAATATACATGTACCCGGTATTTGAATTGAACGTACAGGCGGGCAGATAATACAGTAAGTCCTCAAGAATTTCAGGCAATCAGCTCATTATTTCGAAGTTGTGGGGGTATTCAGTGGTGGCTCGTCATTAAGTGCAACCCATGCAGTGGCAGAGAAAAATTTAGACAATATGAAAGATATAGAGACTAAGCAAAATTTTGAGACTTTTTGTTGTTGTTGTTGTTCAATGCATTTCTTTCTCTTTCAGCTTTGTGCTGTCCTCTTAATACAGCCAGGCATCTTTGTTATGGCTAAGCAGAGCAAGAGCAGTGGATCTAGACCAGATTTAAGTCTGTTTTCAGGTTTTTGTTGTTAGTCGAAGCTATAGGAAAAGAAGGAATTGCACGAGTAAGTATGAACGTCACGGGCGCCATTGGAGGAGGTATGTGAGTTCAAGAGTAGAATTTGTGACAGAAAATACGGACACTCGGGATCAGAGCCCTATACTGCATCGCAGCGTATGTACATGAATTTTGCTTAAGCTATGGAGATTTGAAACTGTGAGATCCAGACGCATGATGCAGAGGTCGCATGATACTGACCACAACAGGGAGGAACACAGAGATTAAAAAAAAAAAATCTACAGAAGCACTAAAACCTATCAACGACGTCACCAGCAAAGACTTCTCTAGGTTGCAGGAGCCTAATTGGTCAAAAAAACTGGACTATCCGAGTCGTTAGTAGCAGAGTATAAAATCTGTCCTTTGGACAGATTGTGTAGAAATAATCATATAACATGAAACCACACCGCAAAAGTGGTGAAATTCAGTTTTGAATTTGTAAAAAAATAATTGTTGCAGGCAGTGTTTCCCAATGGCTTCAGCGGATTTCATTTGTGCGGACCTGTGATCTGCAAAAGAAGGCCAAATTTTTAACCCCTTTTCATGTAATTTAAAATTGTGAAAAATCTAACCGAAGGATCCCCACCGTGAACAGTAAATCATTTGAGCACAGTGATGGCACCAGACCTGCAGACTAGTCATGGCCATCTCGGAAAATTCCTGTGGTTAGAGAAGAAATTTTTATTAAATGGCTCAAAGAAGCTTTTACANAATCTACAGAAGCACTAAAACCTATCAACGACGTCACCAGCAAAGACTTCTCTATGTCGAAACAAAGGTGTTGTTGGTTTTTTTTTTCCGGCGTGTCATGCAATGAGGCTGTCCTTACTGGTTGCATGTAGGCTACGTGATATTAGCTGCGTTTTGGGGAGAATATGAATCTTCTGCCGCCGATGGCGTTTCGCAATATCCGGGAGAGAGTAATTAATGTTTCTGTATTTTTGTTCGTTATTCTATGGAGATAATGTGAACGAAACAAATTAAACCACAAAAGAAACCAAAAAAAAACAAACTGGTGAGTGGGGAGATTGTAATTAATGTTTTCTGTAAATTTAATGATGGTCTCAAGACGGAAGAGATAGGGACGGAATGCAGGAATGAGACTGATAAGATTGAAAGGGTGGATGGGAGGATGAGATAAATGTGTCAGGAACAAACACTAGACTCCTAGCAAATGGGGCATCAAAGAAAGGGGAGAAAGGAACTTGGCTGTAGAATGGGGCTGATGCCAAGAATATGAGGCAGAATGATAGTGACGCTTTAATGATCCTAGGAAATTAACAGTACAGTGTTATGTGTTGAGATAATGTATAAGTTGTGTTGGCGCCAGAGATTCTTGTATAATGAGCATTTCTTTTTTACAGGTATCTATTACGGTTCTGTTTGTTGTTGGGTAAGGTTGTCAAGGCGTACTGCTGAGAATAATGATAATGTTTTTCTGAATACACCCCCCCCCCCAAAAAAAAGGGTTGCTTTTTAAGGGCTTCAGAAGCAAATAAACCTAATTTTTGAATTGTAAATGGAATGGCTGTATTTAGTCGTTGTGGTCAATATTGTTGTTGAGGCGATGAGTATAGCTGGTGTGCTATTGCAAGTGCTGCAAGTGTTATAGTTGTTAGTGGGTGTGAACTCTGCTGTTTACACATGTTGTGTTGATGTAACTGCACTGCTGACTTAAGCTTAGAAAAGCGAGGTCTACAGCATTTGACAGTTTGCGCATCAACGATGGGATCTCTTACTGTCGTAAGAACTACAGTAGCTCTGCATGTTCAACGCTACTAAAGGTGCATTCAGCACCAATGCGCTAATGTAATTGTTACGATGATAAGAGATCCCATAGCTAAATCACAAGTTCTCAATTCTGTCTTAATTGCGGGAGAAAGCCCGCAGCCTTCAAAGTGGGCTGGGGCGGGGATGTCAATCCTCTTCCTCAAGCCTAGGGATAGAAGCAGTTCTTTAAAACTGATGCCAAGAAAGATTTCTTTGGTTATATCGGAATAGAACAAGATCTCGTGGGAAAGGCCCCAGGACATGACGGAGGAAAGAAAGGACCGGCCCAACCAGAGGAGCGGCAATACTTTTTTCATCCGTCTCTGAAACAGAAAATCCGCTCTGGGGATATCAAATACATTTACCCGCAAAGAAGAAAGAGAGGAAGATGGTCTTGTTGAAAGCTCTTGCCGGGCCTTACGACGACCCTGACTTTAATCCACTGAACAAACGCAATGCAACAAAAGTCTTCATGACATCTACAAAGATAACAGCGTTCACACCAACATTAGACATCTATACCAGAACTTTATGCATAGTCACGTTTTCATTACTAAACCATCTGACTCCATCTACTCTGCAACGAACTATTCACAGCTTCTCCCGTCAGCTTGTTGCACAGTTAGCTGTCCCTTTCCACCTGGTCAACACAAGTTTTACAACCCACTTCAGGGTAATCCAGCGAGTTAATCGATCTACTGTGATAAGTATCAAACTCGAATTCGAAGTCAAGCATGTCATTGACTTATATCTAATTATTCAGTAATATCGCAGAGATGTAGGCTAGTGTATCGCTTGATCACACGAACAACTAAAAGAGCCACAATATCACCATAAGGTCACTTCACAGAAATCAATCTGTATTATAATGAAACTAAAGCTATAACCTAATACAGTACGTAAGTGTGTTCTCCCGATTTTAGCTCATTTATTTAGATGTACGTGTATGTGTAAAAACAAAAACCCAAGGAGGCGGAGGAATGGGAGGTCTACAAGAATGACACTATATAATGTATATCGTAGCTATAATTTCATGGACGCTGGTGGGAGATGTTCCGTGGGAATACCTTTTAGTACACATTTCCTACTGACTACTGATTCAAACACAGAGTGCACTTTACAGCAAATAGGAATAACCTAGTCCGCAACAAAATTGCCCTACTGGTGTAGGGCACCATTACAGTTCCCCTGAATAAACGCCAAAGAAGAAAGAACCAGCATCTTCTTTACATACTCGTTCTTGCTGAAGAGTTTGCCTTTCAAACTGAGTCAGTCACGAAAGAAGTTGAGAGAGCAGGAGATCATAAGTATGAATAGATCTAATTTGAAAGTGTGTCAAGACGCACGAGTGATGATGATAAGATACTAACAAAAAAAAATTGTGTGATCTGTAATTTCGTTCTCAGTAAACGAGTGAAATATCAAGGCCATAATAAAGTATACTGTTGAAATCTGTTTTAAAACTACATCCCACCAGTTTTGTCACATTGAACACGGTAGTAATTAACTATATTAACTACGTATTAACTACAAGTCTATAGAATTATTAATGTCAGATAATGTTACTTACAGCAATAGTTTACAGCCTTTATCTGTGGGCCTAGCCCTGGGTTATAACTTATACCATAACTACAATAACAGGCGGAAATGGAAGTGAATTTGCAGTTTACAACAGCCATTCGTACAGTTCTTACTATCTTTAGTCCATATTTTTTATAGCACAGTATACCTTGCGCCCTCAAATATCTTTATAACAAACCATCGTAAAAAGTTTTAGAGTTCAGTGCATCCGCTTCGTCTCCGAAAGATGTTTCATTTAATGTATCATACATATATTATATTGTTTGTTTTTAAACCTTAATAAAGCAAAAATCGTTAAGTGTCGATGGTTCAGATTTAGATGCGATATCCGGAGCCAAATAGAAATTTCAATCCAACAGATTTCGCTGAAAAGCAGTACATTCATTTGAATAGCTGAATACAACTACATTTGCATTCTACTCATATTTATATTTTGCCTTTTTTTTTTTTTGGCGGATAACNTTTTTTTTTTTTTTTTTTGGCGGATAACGGTGACAGCTTACATTTAACTCCCTAATACATAACTGCAGGAGCATTTTCAAGCCATGCAAAATTACCGTCATAAATCCAATATTTACAGCCTGCTACTATAATTACAAGTATAGTAGTATTTTACGCTTACCTTTTTTTTTCCTTTCCTAGTCCAGGTGTTACGTTACTTTACCTCTGTCAACCTAAGCAAGATAAAACGTACCCTGTATCCGACGCTTGTTTATATCGAGTATGGTAAGGCCAAGGCGTTATTTCATCTTGTAAGTATTTTGTTTACACGGGAAGAAGGTATGCAACTTGTCCCCAATCCTAGGCCGTCGACGAGTCACTTAAAACCATCGCGTGCTCCGGTTAAGGCGTATCTTTCTGGGGCAAGGTGTTTTGCTTCAAACGTAGCGCACCTACTTTATGACTAAAGACAAACATTGGCTGTTGTAGCTTCTGAGTTCCTGTACAATCACATTCATGTCATCATTTTTACTCCTATCGCCTTCCTCCACTACTGGGTCTTTTACAACTGCTGCTGCTACTTTTACTACTACTACAAAACTGTTTCTGTTTATTCGTCAGCTGCTGTCGCTGCTGCTGATAATGATTATGATACGAATAGCATAGATAAAATGGGACTTGTGGTCTCCGTCCTGAAGTCTGTATCCCCCAAGATATCCACCTCTGTGCTTTAACTGCCTCCCGTCATCATGATAATCATCATCATCATCATCATCATCACCACATAATGAGATAAGTTTGATCATAAGTTTAATGAGGTTTAGAAACTTTATATCAAGACTATTGCCCGTGCTGCAATTGCTGACACTGTTATCGTTACTGTTGTTGTTATTTTTTGTTGTTTCTTCGCCACTATTATTTTTATGACGCCACTCCTTGTCAGATAAGCCTCTTCAAGCAGGTTGTGAGGATTTCCTACAACCTCAACACGAATCATTCATGGCCTAATAGATAACACTATTACAAGATCATAACAATGTACACGTTGATCTTGAAGTGGGGATGACCTGAAATTTATCTGTGCATGTTTGAATTAACAAGCCTATGTTGGGGCAAGATAATGGTTTGCATCTGAGATTCTGGGGTATGAATATCCATAATAAACAATATGACAATGGATGTGACCATTGGTGACTCATAAATCGGCGTATCTGACGAACAGATAAATATTTTGGTATTACAAACAAAAATACAGCAGAACCTCACCATTTTGAATCTCAGGGGGGACCGGCCCAGAAATTTGAGCTCGTGAGACTGTCGAGAACGGAACTGGAGCTTGACAACAAATGGCGAGGAATTCGAATATTTGTGTTCGAGGCTGGATAGATTCTACCACAGTGAGTTACCACAGTGAGTTACAGAGACAAGATCTCATGTTTAGCCACCATAAAGTTGACATACTGCTGGAGAGGTTCTACCATAGTGAGGTACAGAGACAAGATCACACGTTTATCCACCACACATTGGCCTATTCTCCCAGAGATTCTACTATAATGAGTTACGGAGACAAGATCTAGTGTTCAGCCATCATAAAGCTGGACTATAGCTCGGGAGTTCAACCATATTGAGCTGCAGAGGCAAGATCACATGTTTAGCCACCATAAAGTTGGCGTACAGCTCAAGAGGTTTTAACATAGTGAGTTACAGAGAAAAGATCACATGTTTAGCCACCTTAAAATTCGCCTATTGCTCGAGAGTTTTAACATGGTGAGTAAAAGAGACAAGCTCACATGTTTAGTCACCTTAAACTTGGCCTTTTGCTCGAGAGATTCTACCATAGTGAGTTAAAGAGATAAGATCACATGTTTAGCCACTACAGTGTTGGACTATAGCTTGAGAGGTTATACTATAATGAGTTAAAGAGACAAGATCACATGTTTAGCCACCACAAAGTTGGCCACTGCTATTAAATACTGACGTAAACCAAGCGTAATTATATTCACACAACCGCACTTTACTTACCTCAATATATTTTAAAGACACAGCTGATGTAATATTGACACTTTCAATATAATCGATGCAGTCCTGTTACATGCTCAACATAGGAGATTATGAAATATTCATTGTTTTTTAAATGAAGCGCCTATTATGTGTTATGTTCTAGACCCTATATATATAAT
>JAWQUT010000221.1:990365-1013291 GCA_033807755.1 Ellobium chinense
TGATGTGTAAACAACTTGATCTGGACACTGTAAAGCAAATTATTTACTGCCTCTCTATTTTCTACTAGTTTGTTTGTGAGGCATAGTTTCTTCCCACCACTTATATTTAATGTTATTCCTCCACTTCCCAGCAATATCCCAAAGTCAGATGCTAAAATCTGCATTATTTCAATTTTTGGAAAAAGCCGCCTCAACCCTTTCTGCAGCAAAGCCACACCACTTAATCCAGTTGTTGACAAAGATGTTTTTCAGGTAAGTCTATTATATAGTGGTTACTGTTTTGTGAAGTGTTAGTATAATTTTTACATAAAAGTGCAATGTGGAGTCATATTGGATGTGCCAGGAATATTTCCTCCATGATGATAGAACGAAATACCTGATGAACCATGCGTTTGGAGTGATGTTTATGATGTGCCTGGTGTTCTATCAACATATGTAAAGACAACAGTAAATTACTGAATTACTGCTGGAAATTCAGTTTTTCCTGCCTAATAATTACTGTATCTCTTTTAGTACAGAAAATGTTTTAACAGCTTTAAGCATCTTTTTTTTTTTCCCACAGGGCACAGAAGGATTCCTGAAACGTCAAATTGAAGATGTAAGTAACGTTGATGTGATACAGCAATATCTTTTGAGCTTATATTACTAGCAATTTGATTTAACAAGTTTGTCTCAATATCGAATGAATACAGTATACCAGAAGATCCAAAGAGGAATACACTGGAGAAAGGAGTGACATTTTTAGCAAGGCAGGCTCACCAGCAGTTTGGTTTCTGTTGCTGCAGTGTCACTGTACATTTTGATTGTCTGTCCTTCATATTGTACTCTTTCATGAGAGCCACCCCTCAGTCCTATGATTTAATTCCACAAGCATATTCTGTCTTACAGTTCCTATTCCGACACACTCAGTGGCTAACTAGCTTAGAAGACAGGTTCCAGCAGTCAGCAGGGTCCACATGATCCAGAAAACTGGGCACAGAGAAATGTTTGTTCCTTCTCATACAGCCAAGAGCAGTTCATCTGATACATTGATACCTTTACATAAACTTGTTAACATGTGTTGCTGAAATTTACGAACTGTCATCTAGCAAGTATAATGAAAACTGAGCGAGATCAGTGGGAAGTACTTAGAAGATGCTAAACTATAATGCATCAGCAAGACTTGTAGGAGTTTTAGTTATGAGAATGGCTACAATAATCAGGTTAATGTCTTAATGTCATTTCCTTGTTTTACAGGGAAACATTGAATGCTACTTCGATGCAGATACTCAAGTCATGTACATGCACCTACTCTCTTTCTATGATACAAATATCTTAGCTCAAAAGTGTCAACAGCTGGATCAGGTGACAGATGCTCAGGTAGAGTACCTTTCATGAATAAGCTTTTCTTCGGCGTCTTCAGATTTTGAAAAGCTTTATTAAATAAATTTGAATTGTAGGTGGAGAATAAGCTGTGACACAACTAGAATAAGAAGAAGATATTCTGTTCTGTATGAAGTGCACTGCTCTAATCAAGTTTTGAAGGAGATAAATCAAGGGTTGTCTTTTAGTTTATGACATTTTGGTGATTGTGATTCTGTTTTATGGACATGTCTGTGAAAAATTTTGCTTTGTTCAAATTGGAAGTTTTGCTTTTGGGGAATAGTTTGCAGAACTTATGCACTGCTGATGGGGAAAACAAGATGCTGCCATTGCTGCCATAACAGGCAGAAGTAGATGATTCTTATACTGTAATTTAACACATGTCAGACCCAGGGATGATTCTGTGATGTGACCAAGAAAAAAGGTACTTGCCTCATACAAAATGCAAATAATTGTTACATTTTTCTTTTATGATGTGCTTGTAATCTGGCCGGGCTGTAATTACCCTGGCGTTCTTAGTATGAGAGATTAAAAAAGGTCAGGGGCCCCCAAGCCTGAGAATAACAAACATAGTTAAGAATGAGATATTAATAATTATTTAAAGGGTGGAGGATGAAGGGTTTTGGATTTGGGGAGGTTGGGGGGGTAGGGGAAGAGAGAAGAGGTATTAAACTTGTTGCAAAGGCATCTGTCTGCTAGTACTAGTAGGTGTTGTTTGACCCAAAACTCTCTTGTTTATCTTTGCAGGAATTCTACAGATTATGTCAAGATGAAGATCTCAAGCATGCCAAGACACTTCTACTGCTGTTCACCCTGTCACATATTGTCCTGGTATCTAATCCATTATCAGTTTCAAGAAGTATTTACTTTTTATCACAATTGTACTATTGCTAGTGAACTTAGTACCTTGTAACCATTAGCTTGACTTTCTTTGGGTAAATGTCAACTTGAGTATGTTATTAAGACATTTTCATGTAATCAGTGTTACTTTTCACTTCAGTATATTACTTGCCTGAAGTTCTGTTTTGAATTTAAAAGTCATTAGTACCTCTTGAGCATCATGACAGAAATTTGGACGAGAGATATATCAGCATGACTTGCAACCATGCATGTGACTGCCTGTTTACTGGGGTCTGGGGAGGGACTGTTTCCCCGTACTCTTCCTGGCCGTGGGGATTATGTAGATTTTTTGAAATATCTATTTCATAAAGTCTGACATTGATTGACACTAGAGGTTTAATTTATATGGTCTTTCATGATCAGTCAAAAATTTATATCTCAGATTGCCTCTGTATGCTGTATTATTTCTCTGAGAAAGTTCGTTTCATATGTTGAATGGCATAAACATGTTATATCAGATGACATTTTAATATAAGTGAGAACATTATTTTCGGAATTTGTTTCTAATTCAAGAAATAAATTATACTACATTTCAAATGTACACAACCAGTATATTACAGATGTTTAATTTTTACTTTGCAGCTATTTCACCCTGGGAGTACGTTTGACCTCATGTATTTGAAACTCTTTCGTGCATTGGACACAATCAGGTAACAATGTAATGCATTTGAAAACAGTAGATCAGTTTGACCAACGTTGAGATTACCCTCATTACAACTATTGACAAGACTGTTGACTGACTCATTTCAGAAGAATTTGTAGCTGTCAATGATATGTCAGCATTCAGTATTTGAAGAGACGGTTAACTCCGCATAATGGAATGTGGACAAATATAACTTCTATTTAATCGCAACTTCTTTCGCATAACAGATTTTATGTTCTAGAGTTAGGAAATAAATACTACTTTTAATTGCAACTTTTTCAGTGTTTTCTAGAGGTTGTGATCAGATTGAGTTGGCAGTATTTATATCTTTTCAATTTCCTTCATATTCTAAATTTTATACTCAAGTCAGTTATAGATTACACTTTGCCAATGTTCTGTAAAGGTTTTTTCCTGATGGCCAATGCTTGTGCGTGATTAGAGCGGGGAGTTTATAGGATTGCACTATGTGTTATGCATTCTTAGAACCCCAGCAACGTGTTCCTGCCTTGCATTTTTCGTGAATATAAATGAGTTTTCATAAGTAACATGTAGAATTAAATTTCAGGTCAAAGTTACAGTCAGGCATGGGTGAAGTTCTGAGCTCCATTCCAGGTGTGTCAAAAGAGTGGTCTGGTTTTGGTAGAGTGTGCACCCCTCGCATGCTGTTTATCTTTGAGAGTCCAGCCATTGATGTTCAGCCTGAGGAAATAGAATCTGGGACTGCGAAAACATCAAAGGTCACTTAGCTGATCTGTTACGTTATCCTCATCATTTATTATCTTACTCTTTTCTTTCTTTCTTTCTTTCTTTCTTTCTTTCTTTCTTTCTTTCCCATCGTCCGACTCCTGTTACTCTGTTACTTGCCTTTTCCTTGCAAGCACCCCAATCTTCTATGGTGTGGCTGTCTTTCTCTATGGTATTCACTTGCTCACATTGCTACAACCTTTTTTGAAAGGATAGGCATCAAAATGTTCACTTCAACACATGGCATTGGAGTTACTTTGTGTTTTTATTCTTGAACAGAAACACCCGCCAATGAAGAAGCTTCAGATGTGCATTGAAGACATGATATTTCGAATCCTGCGTAAGACAAGGGCTATCACCAACATTTCGTAAGTGGAAATGGAAATCAAATACAACGTGTGAAATGACATGAAAAACATACCAGATTAAGATGAACCTTTTATGTGTAGAGATTCATTTCTCTAATTTCCATATTTCATTGTTCAGAGAGAAAGTTGCATATCAGAATTGTGATATTCACTGTTTACCCTTTTACAGTAAACATCTGAAAGCTGAGAATTACTCCATATGTGATTCTATGGCTGCATAAGATAATCATTCCAGTAAATTATATCACTGTATTCTTATGATGGATGTAACAAACAGCAAATATTCAGTATTCGACTTGAGTTCAGCTGAGTGAACATAAAATTAATTTGCATAGACCTAAGTACTGCTTAGTGTTTGCTACCTTGTCAAAGAGATGATGTGATACTGAGCAGCGTTTGAATTCAAGATTTCTTTGCTACATCCAAGCATTGCCCCACTCTACTTTCAGAGTCCTTTTTTAGCAAAGCTCATAGTATTTTACAAACTTCTCTCCTATACAGAAACAACTCCTTGTTCTCTGTGCCAATAAATCAACAGTATGTCTACTTGTATGCAAAGCGTAGTGATATTTCTGACCCTGTGGACTTTTTCATGACTCAAATGCGTCAGACATGTTTTCCATTACACGAAGGTGAGAGCATATAGTCTTACTTTTGTCATTATGATGGCTTGCATGGTATTGACTTATATGTTAACCTCATTGAAGGGAGAAATGAAGAGGAAGAGTAAGCAGGGTTGGGGCAAAGAGGGAGGAGAAGAAAAACAGTTTTGTACTGTTGTATCATGGAGTGTGAGGGTTCAGTTAAGTATGAAAGTTATAACTACTGACCAGACTTCACCATTGATTCTGATGGCAGCCCCATTTGTTTATACTCTAAATTACTACAATACAGCTGAATTTTATCAAGGCCCTTACACAGATGCATGCATTTTAGCAGATATCAATGCCAGAAGTTTTCATATTTCATTGTAACTTTGATGAAGCTATGGAAATTTTGGATTAGGCATTTATCACCAAGGAAATGGCACAGTATTAACAGACAACAAGTTCCATCAGCAAGATAAGCTATGCCAGTGAACTGGCACATGGTGCCATATACGCTGAACTTCTCCTTACTTATCAGAGTGTGTGATGCATGCATGGACAGTATAAAGTGATAAACCTGTTGTATAATGAAATGTTTCATCTGAAATTCCTATCTCAATTTACTGTTCTTATTTCACACATTGTCATTTCCTAATGAATTTCTCCTTACCCATTTCCCTCAGAATCCCAAGCTGTGCACCAGAAACCCAAATCATACAGTGCAAATCGCAGGAAAATGAACCCAGTGGTTCCAGAACCATTGCTACTCTCAGCCCCATCCACACTGTCGACAGTGTTACCATCACCTTCTTCAAGACCTCCAACTTTAACACCTTCATCCACTTGCAGGGGTCAGGAACAGTGTCTGAAAGAGTTTCTGTGGCAACATGTTGAAATGGTGTTTGCTAAGTCTATCAATGACAATGTTGGCAGACATGGAATAGAACCAATATTTGAGGTATTACAGTGGAACCCCGATGCTAAGTACTCATTTAATAACCTTGTTATTTATTAAGTAAGAATTTTATATGCTGAGATGCATTATTATTCTATCACTTTACTATTCAGGTGGACCTTGATATTTAGTTTACGTCAGTAATAATAGTACTTTTTCAATGCATCAAGGCCTACTTTGTATGGAGGTTTTGCTGTATTTCGCACACCAGTGGTTAGTACTTTAATATTAAGTATTTATTGGAATTTTGATGTTCCTAGGCATTTACAGAACAGCTCCATGGCTGATGAAGAATAAGGACCTGAGTCACAAACATGTATTTGTGATCTATTGTTTTTTTAAAGAGACAAATTTTTGTAATCAAGGAAATGTTGAGGTGTGTTGTATCTCAACGTAATGGTGAGTACATTTCTTCCATCACATTATTATTCTTTCACAGTTTGCTGTCCCGTACTTTACATTGTTTTGCAGAAATGTCATTTTGAACATGGGGAATCTATTGAGTATGCTTTATCTGACTTTTACAGCTGCCAAATCTGGGCACCTGGCTGCAAGTAGCTAACAGTATGCACAACTTTTTCTTCTCTGACTCGTATAACATGTCGACCAGCCAGTCATTTTCCACCCTGAAGAACTTACTGGACATCAGCATGAGGTTTTCTGAGAAGTGAGTATGGTGGCTGAATGAGCAGACAAGTATCATCTCTGAGCTTGGAAAATGGATTAAATCAGATTTAGGCTGACTTTGAATAAGAGCACCATGTTGTTTTTGAGATAAAGCCCACATTGACATGTGGAAACTATTGAATTATGCCAATATTTTCCTGCCTAAATTGCAGAGATGCAAAGATTCACGGAGACTCTTTTTCTACTTCACCTCAAAAACATTTCACCCATATTCTCTCAGAATTGTGAAAAATGATGAAGATCAGTTTTGAAGAACAGTGCCAGCATCCATCTTTATTTCTTTGTGTAGGCCTATGGGTCATTCAGTGATCTTTTCTGGTCAATTACCATAATAGCAAAGCCACAAATTTGTTATGTGCAGTATTAAGCAGTTTTTTAATCCCCACGTATTTACCTGTTGGAATCAAAGCGACAAGTCACTGGTATTGTACATTTGACGTAAGTTTAATGTTGCTGGCTGTTGGAGTAAAGTAACAGGAGAGTCTTCAATAGAACGGACATGCCTCTCTCTCTCTCTCTTTCATACATTCTGTCTCAAATAATAACGAAACAAGTAATTCAGATTACAGCATAGTTGACTGGATTAGTAAGAGCAGCATCAGCGGCAAGTAACAATAACATGCATCAGCAGTAGAGTACTGTATTTAAAGGGTGTCATTTGACTCTTGCTTTAAAATGCAAAGGGTTAAATTTGTTGTGCTTTAGATACATCATCTCATTTTTATCATCTGGTTCAGTCGCTGTAACAAGGTGTTGCCACTTGCAGAGAGTGCATATCAGCAAGATCTTCCACCCTTCTACATCACGTCATATCATCGAAACAGAGTAAGCAGTCATACTATTAGTATCATCAGCAATTACTTTGTTTTATATTGTTATATAATGTGTACTGTTCTGTGTATGTATAGTGAATGGGTTACATAGCATTGTATGGTATTGTAAAATGCATTGTATTTTAATTTTTCTTTTCATTTTCATCATCATCATTGTCCTGTTTATATTAAGGTGACAGGGGTGGAGTGCACTGTTATGTCCCTGTTTGTACTGTCTGATGCTAACTTAGCCTTAATTTACTTTTGTCTTTTCCAAACTTCACCTTACAGTTAGCCAAAGCTCAACGAGTGTTTGCTCAGTATGCCAGAGGGCCTGCCTATGATAGGTATTTGGGTGAACTGGAAGCATCATGTGAGCGATTCTGGAAAGCAGGGAGGCAACAGTGTGAGCAAGTCTCCTTGACAGGGAATTTGTGTACAAATAAGGTGACTGGCCTGTGATTCCATATATTTTACAGGAGAGTGCAAAACTGTTTCATTTCTCAATGCATGGTTATACATCTACCAAATCCAGTGATAGTGCAGCTGTGAAACTGACATGCAGTCATAAGATTTCAATACAATGTGCACATGCAAAAATAGAATAGTATCATACCTCCTCAACCTACAGAAATCTGCTATCCTAGAAAACTCACTAGCCGTAGAGAGGAAGAGCAATGAAATCTGTGACAGGGTAGGTAGTTATATTGCCATTGCAGCCTAGTGATGTCACTTATGATATTTGCAAGTGGCTCAGCAATACTAACTGTGCAACTTGTGATACTTTTTGCATAGGCAAGATTGCATTTCTTTCAGCAGTGCCTCCATTTAGTAAATAGGACATCCTGTCAGAACATAATTAATATGCTTACACATTCTCCAGTGAGAAATATAAAGATGCATTAAACAAGTTGAGTATTACCACTTTAATGAACAGTGGAGCACACTTAATACTGACATGCTTAATACATAAACACAGATACTGAGTACAGTATTTTTGGTCCTGATTTTTCCCGTCTGTGCGAACGTGTATGGTTAGTATGCATTTCTGTTACTAAATTCACTTTGGTTGGTCCCAAGGTGTACACATTATCCATGCTCCACTGTACATATGCATTGATAATGTAAACAATAGATCATAACAGTCATTTAGGGTAATCATCAGTAATGCCTGTTTTGTTGCATTTTGAGAGACTAACTATTTGTAGATGCATTTGCTGCCTAGGTCCACCTCATTCCTTCAGAAATACCATCGGGCCCAGATGATACCAGACCTGTGATGGAACATTCTAGTCAAGTCAAAACCAAGGCTGCCTGCAACTGTGGCCGCATGCAGGCTGACAAGGATGATCCCTTTAACCATAAGGTATTATGATCTAAGTTTTCATTCATAGATTGTAGGTGAGGATTGAAAAATCAGATTAACTGTAATCACAGGTAGGGAATTCAGAGAATTCATGAAAGTTACATTGTTGTGTCCTCCGTCTACCCTGTCTTTTTCCTCTCAGCTCTACTTCATGTAGGAACAGAAGTTCATCTCCTTGTTTCAGCAAAGTGTCTTTGTGTATGAGTTGCCGTTTTTTTAGCTTGTGGACGGAATATGCTGTATTTTCTCTAGCTGGTGCTCACATGTATGGTATGGAATTGAAATGGGACATTTAGAGTATCATACTGTTTGAACTAAAAGGACAATTAGGAGAATTAAAGGAAAACATTTTTGCAGAAAGAGTGTTTTGACAGAAAGAAGCTGGGAAAAAATGTCCCAGGGAGTATATAACCACCAAGATGTAGCACCTGTGGATAGGAATGTACTGATGCTGTATAGGACCTAGTTTGGGTGCTTTAGCCTGTTGTTCCGAGGAGTTTAGCTATCTGGTGAAGTTTTGAATCTCATTAAACATAATTTTTCAAGGGATGGAGAGCTTTTCTTAAAGAGGTTACAACAGTTAGAGAGATTATGATACATTGTTACTGTAGTGATATAGTTCAGTAACAGAGTCATCAACCATTAGAAGCCATACAAGAAAATTATCATTCCAGAAACTCCTCCAAGAACTTTCCTCAACATTACTGTTGCCACCATGAACCTCAACATAGATAAAGACTAAACTTTTTGTAAGTCTAAATTATCTCAATTAATATGCACCATTGTTTGTCTTGCAGTATGCAAATTATGACTTTTATCAAGAGCTGGAAATTAACTGTTGTGGTCGCCTGGAGCATATCGTTTTACCCATATTTACCCCCACCACCCCTGATGCTCGAGCTGCCTCCATACCATCACCACCATCATCACAGCAACAACAGCAGCAGCAGCAACAACAACAACAGCAGCAAGAAACTCCAGAGGGTGTGATGAAAGACCTGGAGAAACCAGATGCTTTCTCAACACTGTCAGATCTTAGCCTGGCTCTTAGTCTAGGTAACTATGCATATGCACACAGTACAGAATCAGTCTTTTTGAAGGAAAGAAAAATGTCTTGCCTAGAAAGAAGGTGTGTTATTCACAATGATCACTGTAATTGCACTGCCTTACAGGCTGTAAATTTTCAAGTGCAAGATTCATAGAGTTCCTCCCGGGGCGTACAACTAAGAGTGGAAGATTTTCTCACAGAAAATAAGAACAGAAATATGATGAAGAGTTGGCATATTTTTGTTTGACTGGGTTACATAAGTCATAGAGGTTTGAGAACATCTCACCATCAGCATCTTATACTTGAGTAATGAGAAAAGGTCTTTGCCTTTTGAAGTTAAGATGTTTGACATTATATGTTCACAATGGGGTTCAGATTTATCAGCTTATCTTCATGATTTTTTCCCATGTGATCATGGAGAACTTTTGTGATGATGGAAGTGTCATATTAAGACTTCCAGTATCAGTGAGTAAAGGCTGAGGACAGCTTTTTGTAAAGGTATTCCTTCAGTGATAATGATCTTTGATTTGGAAAATTCTGAGAAACATTTAGAGAGATGCATGTGCTAAGGTGATAAGAACACAAGAAACCACATTATTCTATTTATTCTATTAAATAAATGTGTATATATATATATGTCATATGTGTTTATCACACAGTACAGACTTGATTTGGTGAAATGTAATAAAGTCACACATTTTGCCTTTCATTTTATGACACATTAGGTCAGGCAACTGGTGCAGTTGAGCTTGAGTCCAAAATCAGTCAGGTCGATGAAGCAAGAGACTCAACTCAGACACAGGACACAGAGGTTGGGTTGATGGAGGATTCCGAGATAAAGAATGTACGAAGGACATCCCCAGATGAGAGAGGTGTGCATCTTAGACAGTATTATTTTAGTTACCACAACCCCACAAAACAGAATATTTTTAACCTGAAAATGTACAACTACAAGACTGTGTTATGTATCCAGTGTTTTTTTTAAACAAAATTTCTGAATATCCCTCTTGTCTGACAACAAAGTATCATGTTCTTGGTCAGATGAATTAATTCTCCTGCATGCTTACATTTCATGTGACATTTAGGTTTGGTGGCTTTGAATGGCTGCAAATTCCAGTCAAGCAGCTGCAAAAATATGCTTTAACTCTTTCATTCTTGTATCCATGAGACTATGGCTGTTGTCATTAATATTTGAATGGATTTCTTGTATGTCTAAATATCTCCTCACTTTGCAGGAGTCAAACGTGAATGAAAATTTACTGATATGAATGACTAAATTCATAAATTCACGGAGAACTTTTGTCATAGTAACTCATGTCCAGAATTAGTACTGTTCTATAGATATATTGCCTTCATTACTTTCCCAGCTTCTGCCAGATCTCCACCTCTCCGCCAACACTCAACCACAGAGTACCTTCCCTATATGATACATAGCAAGACGCGGCCAGGTCTTCTTCCCACATTTTCATCCTTCAGTCTCTGTCGACTGGGGCCTGCTGCCCTGTACTCACACATGATGGGTAAGATATACTCCTCAAGAATGTCTTAGCACATTGTATTGCTATATGACATCATATGCTGCAAATTAGTTCAAATGCAATTTTTGCAATAAATTTTTTTTGAATTTTAGACAGTTTCTCATGACAATTATGGAAATTATGGGCAAGTTAAAAATTTCAAGGATTTTAACTATTTTAAGAGGAATTTGGTCTATTCAGTAACAGAGCCGCACACAGTCCCATTTTTCTCCGAGTATCAGACATTTGTTGCACAATGTCATCATCAACACGAACAACATGTTTAACAGTGAGAGGATGGAAAAATCAAGAACCAGTGTTTGAAGTATACCTTGTGGAAGCAAAGTATTTTATCTTGGTCCAAATCCCTTCTAACCTAGGAGTACAGTGGAACACCCTTATAACGAACATGCTTGAAACGAATTGACGGAAATAAAGAACATCTTTGTTTGCCCCGATTTTTTTTCTCTTTAACTCAATAAAATTTTCACGCATGTAGCGAACAGATAATAAGGAACTGACGGATGAAACGAACCCATCTCAGTGCCTGAGTCTGTAGTTTTCCTCTTTTTTTGTAACAGAAATAACGAACTGGTCCGAACATCCAGTCTGCAAAGCTAGCCTAGACTTAGGCCCAACGAAAACAGCCGAACAAGTATCGGCCGGGCAACTGGTCGATCGTTACCAGCAGTTTTATACCGGGGGACTGCCTTACAAAGCAGATTCACAACATTCGAGAACTTCCTGACTTCCTGTTCAAGTTCAAAACAAAGACTAGATACTAGATAGATCCACACGGTGCTACACGCTGTTAGGCTATAGGCCTATCCAACAGATAGACACTAGACTAGAACAGTACACGATGGCATCGAGAAAGAGAGCTGCATACACTCTGGATTTCAAGAAGTAGAGCGTTTGTGTAAAGACTGGGGAGAGGAGAGGAGTGTTAAAGATTTTAGATTTTTGTTTCTCCTAGTAGTAGTACTTATTGGTGGCTATACTTGGTTAATAGAGGACACATGTCATTTACTGTACCAATGTTTTTTTATATTATGTAAATGAGGTTGAATGAATCATTTATTTTCAGTTTGAACCTGCTGATCTTCATTGTTTTGTATTGTGTGTTGTGTTTTGGTCAAATCTGGGTGGTGGATGGATATAAAGAACTACTGATATAAAGAACAAATATTTTTGCCCAGACCTGTTCTTTATATCAGTGTTCCACTGTATATTGCGCTTTGAGGAAAGAGTTTATTTTTCAATTAAAGACCATTACACAATACATGTAACTTCATAACAACTGAAGAACTGAGTAAAGGATGAGGTAACTTAGACAAAGGGAAGGTAAACCATCAAGAGAGGATGTGCCTTTGGCTGGGTTGTACTGTCTGCTGGTCTTTATTCTTCGTCTTTTCCCTTCCTCCTCTTTCCTTCAAGCCCACAGGGTGTAATTAAGAGATCATTCATGAGCTGATGATATCCAGTATTCTCTGTTGACACTAGCTGTAGCTTGTAAGTGTAAGCTACTGATATTGTCAGTCCAGAGGAAATTCTTCTTGGTCTTTTACTTTTACCAGGTTTAGAATTACCAGGATTTCTCCCAGGGAGCAATTTCCTGTTACCCTGGGATATCTCTGTTAAATCAGAACAGGAAAAGTGGCCAACAGTGTCTGAAACATTTGGTGGAGGGAAGAAGCGTCAGCAGAGAAAGTTATCAAAGAGTGAGTATAATAATACCTGTAATTTGACTATAACTTCATTATTCTTTAGCAAGCTTGCTTAGTCATCAAGAAAGTTGAAGTATTTAGGGCACAAAACTATATTTCAGTAAAAAAAACTCCAAGATTTATTGAGAAAATCCTCAAATTTTCAGAGCATTCCTGACACCTTGATCTTGCCCAATGAATCTTGACTGTGCCCCAACAGGAACTGTCTTATTATTAATTTGTCTGCTTGATGTTTTGCAAAAACCAGTTCATAGCACATGGTTGATCAATAGCCTATACCTTTGTTTTTCAGCATTATGGTGAATTCCTTTGAATAGGAAATACAAATCTGTAACAAGGTGTTTGATGAAAGGACGGATTTAATGAATCAATTTCTCTAATATATTGTTTTCATCCTTTTTTGTATTCCCAGGCTGAGCTCTGGTTTCAGTCTTGCTCTCTATTTTGATTAAATTTCAATTTGCCATGTGCCATTTCCAGATTTTGATTTTATAAAATGTACCAAGTACTGTATATTTTGCCACATCTGCAGCTCTGATCTAAGTTTTATATTGAAAGTTTTTCAATATGTCTATCAACTGTATTCAGATTTTTCTTTTCCACCTGTATAGTAAATTCTGGAACTGGATGTCTCAAAGGCAGCAATGAAAATTAAATATTTGCAAGTATGCTCCTGATATGAATTTGTCTCTGTAATGTTTCAGCTGCCATAGAAGGCGGGGACACAATGACAACGGTCCGTGTTTATCTAGGCATGGAGTATGAGTGTCCACGTGGTCATCGCTTCTTCTGCAGTGGACCAGACAAAGTCATCAAGGTTTCTTCAAACAGTATTGTTAAGGTAAGCTGTCAATAAAGAGTTGTCAGCGGTAGTTTATCAGCAAGTAAAGTATCTAGATGTCTTAAGGATTCAAAATATAGTCAAGTGTTCAGTAATGATGTTAAGACTAATGCATTTTTCATGTTAAGAGAATTTTTTTTTTTTCCCTCAGAGGCTCAGCAGAAAGTTTGCGATGTAGTCTTGATATGCAGTATGCATGTAAAATCTAAACCTTGCATCCACTCCAGATTAGGGTAGAAATGACTGTAGATCAGTACCCTGGCATTCCATCCCATTTCTTTGCTCTGATTAATGGGCTGCTTCGTCACACTATTTTTCAGAAGACAATATTTTCTTTATTTATAAGAGTTGAAAACTAAACAGCATCTTTGAATCATACTTCATAGGGCTTTTGTGTGTTCCCATAGAATTGTGATAGCCATTTAATGGACTTTAGCATTAAGAATGCAATGGGAAAAGCTGAAAAAAGTTCAAATCCAGAAATCTTTCACATTGATGTAGCAGCTTTTGCTGAGCTGTGGTATTCTCCTGTATTGCAGGATAATGCAAGCAGACTTGTTCATATGGATATGCCTCTCTACACATCATGTCACTGCAAGTGAGTTACAGATTTGGTCATTCCTCTCATCACCATCCTTTTCCCTGTTCTTTTCACTTCCCTCAAGGCTCACAGGTTTCTGTGTACTGATCTGCCATGTTAGAAGAGTGACCCCTTGCAACCCATTTGAGTGCAGTAGAACCCATGTGGTTGTTATGGATTTGGGATCGGAAATAGCAACTAAAATTAATAGCAGGCAAAGATGCCCTCATACAGGGATGGAACTAGGTCATCAAAAAAATGTAGGAACCTTTATGCAGCGGTTGAATAAATAAATGAAAACATAAACAAACAATATGCTTCCAATTTCTTTAGGTTGTGGAATACTGCCGGCAATGCTTGAGCATGTTGGAGACTTGCTCGCCTATCGCCATGCTTCTTGCTGTCAGCATGAACCTTCAAAACTTTTTTAACAGCACCAGCATTGGCAGCATACCTGAGAGTGCATTTGCATATTCATTGTGCATCATGCCTCTCCATTCACTTTACATTTCCTCACATAGTCCGAAAGAAAATCGCCGTACTTGTCCTTTTCCACAAGCCATTCCCATTTAAATTTGTTTTTGACTCGTGGATGCCCGGTGTCAATCTCACTTTCGCAAATATGTCTCCACGATGGACTAACTTTGGTTCTTTATTAGACCTGGATGCCATTTCACATGTGGTATGAAAAAGAAATTCACACACCTAGATTAGATCTAGACTAGTCCAGATCTTGAAATCTGCCCCACTCCTTGAATTCTCTGCCATAATCCACCTGAACCGACACTTAGGCTACTAGATCTAATACTCAACACAAAATCGCACCACACTAGGCCTACACTTATAGGCTAGCATTTAGGGCACCGGAGATCATAATATGCCAGTTCACGAGAACGCGCAGGTCAAATTCGAAAATGAAATTGGCGGATGAGGAAAAAAAAACAGTAAGCCAAAATTCGGAAGTTTGGCCTACCGACGGCTAAACAGGCCACCGAGTCATAAACCAACGCTCAGAAAAACTTTCGACTTAAAAATTTATTAATTTCTTGTTCCGGCACGCTGTCCAGACCTTTCGCCGCGGTAAAAGTCGGCACGACACAATTTTTTTCCCGACCGCAAAAAATGTCGGAATTCTGATAATATCGGAACAAGTTCCATCCCTGCTCATAAACATTGAAGGGAGGACTGCCTGTCCCCGGCCTGCAGGGTTGGGCACGTTCACGGAAAATCGGGAACTGTTTTCCGTTCTCCGTTCAGTGCCAAAATGGGGAACTGCGTTCCGTTCCCCGTTCAGCCAAGACTTTCAAATTCCGTTCCGTTCACCCGTTCCACGTCTGAGGAACTTAGTTCCGATCTCCGTTCCGTTCCGTTTACTTTTCCCGCCGAAAATAGCACGTGTTTCCGACTGCTGATTTCACAAAGGGAAACGAGGATTTTGATGNTGAATCTCTGCGTTTTTTAGGCTTTGCCGCAATTTTGCAAATTTTCACAAATTTAGACATTTTCTGCAAATTTGGCCGATTTTGGCAGAACAATGAACTTCTCCGCTATGGTCACAACACAACAGGAATACAGCATGTATAATCTATATTCCAGTTCTGAAACTTCGCACCGGTTATATTCATAGACCAATACAACAGTGGTACGGTACCAAAAACTGCGACGTGGTGATACAACAAAGTTACGAAGCTAACAAAACAAAACCCGTAGTTGCCACGCAAGGGACATTATTCCATTAAACTTTTGGGATGTAAACAAAACTGTGTCGGATTCCACCACTGGAGCAAATTTTTGTTGCGTTGGGCCTTGGTGATCGTGATATTAATCATCAGGGCTCGGATTCTCTTGAAGAATTAGGGCCAGATGCTGATAACTATGATAAGTGGGAAATTTGTGCTTTGATAGAGCAGAATCGAGCGCGGATATTGCCTCACAGTGATGATACATAAATACATCATATCTAAAAGTGGGCTGTTTAGGGGTCATGCAAGGCTGAGAACTACAAGAAGCAGGCAAAGATAGATGTGTGGTTGGAGAGGGCATGAAAGACAAGGTGTAACACTCAAGATGCATTTACCCAAATGATGACCTTGTCAACTCTAAACAAACAATAGTAATTGTCCCCAGGAGTACCTATACTTGGAGTAGCAATAACATCCATACATTGAAATGTGGGTGAAAATGCTAAGAGAAAGGGTTTGAGTCGCCACAAAACTTTCGAAACTTATTGATACAAAGAAATATCAGGACATTTCTTGTTTAAGATTATCATTATTTTGCAGACAGAGGTAATCCTTTGAATGTCTTATAAAGTGTAGACTAGATCTCTTTACATTTGTTTCTTTAATGGTTAAGTATATGTTTTTTTATAGAATCCATTTGTTTGATATTACCTTGAGCCTGCAAATTTCACGTGTTGGAACGTAAATTTTAGGAATATTTGCAAATTTGGGTGCAAATTTTATCACTCTTTGCATGCAAATTTTACAATTCTTGGTGGAAATTTTGGGCGTTTGAAATGCAATTTTCCACAGTGACAGACTATATAAGCAAGCTGTTATTGTGAACTAAGGATTTCATTAAGAGCAGACATGCCGTTAACTGGCATGATTTTCTGTGTTTTATTTTGTTCCAGCCATACCTGTGTTTGGAGCTCAGCATTTCAGTGGTTATCTATTATAATATGAGGCACCATGTAAATAAACTTTACAAATGCTTTAAAGTTTGTCTGAACTGGAGGGTATTTGTTGTGAAGCATCATTGGCAATGATATATCATCCTTTTCTACAGACAACCCAAAGGCTGCATGTCACAGATGATGCGGATCTATATTGTCACTCCTCGTGATGTCTCCAACTGCCCAGGGGTCAGGGTGCAAATCAATCCAGTTATCCAGCCTGCCCCCTCCCCTTGTCCCCAGTTTCACCCTGGACTGGACACAACCCTTGAACTGCCACAAGATGGTGTATGGGTAATACGATTACCGTATCCTTTATGAAAAGTTTTGTTTAGTGTTGCTTATATGAGATGGAGTAGAACTGGAAAACATTGGTGTAATTTTTAAACGATACAGATAAAGTGGAGTTTATTTTGAGCTTTTGCTCTTTTATGTAAAAAAGATCTGTAGTTAAACTTAAAATGTTGACCAGAATATTGCCCCATGCCAGGCTTAAAACTATTTGTTATTGATTCTTTTGTGAAGAGAAAAAATGAAAGAGAATGTTGACTAGAAAGTGTCTTGCCAAAACACTTCTTAACCACAAAAGAAGCTAAGATTACAGAGCTTTTTGGAAATATAAGGTATTTGGAATGATTAACTTTGCTCAAAACAAAAATGTTATAGTCCATTCCTGAACCAGTCAGCCTAGAAGACTATTGCTATTTGTGTTTGCACTGCTCATAGCACTGCTCAAGATAATTTGGTAGGCTTTGCAGGTCAAAATGATTCTGATTCTTTTTGCCTGAATTAGTTTTACTTCACAAACCAAAATTAATGTGCACCATATTTCAGTGCATCCAGTCAGTTATGCCCAACCATTGTAAACTCCCTGATACATTTTCAATTTGGGATGCCTCTAAGATGATTACATGTACTTAAATTTGGACTCTTCCCATCATTGCTGTTGAAGATATTGAAAAGTATCAAACTTGCACCAAGATGAACATGTGCTGTTAACCATAGTTCATGACCCTCCCCATCTGAAATGATGAAATGTTATGGGTTTATGTATTGTTTCACTGGTCATTCCTTAACCCTGAACTCAGTCACATCTACCAGGATGAGCACCAGGTCTATCTCATGCCCACAGACCATCAGCTTATCCATAGTTGTTATCTTCAGAAAGGAATGTTCACCTCACGGCTGTTGTCATGAGGGTGTTCTGTGACAGAAATTTTGCAGTACTGTATTTGGCCATTTGCAGTGGAAAAGAAAAAAAAACCTGTCTACAATTCATCATTAACGAAGGCTCTGCCTGATGCATCTCTACCTGGTAGTGCCTGCCACTCCAGCAATGGCTTTGTGAGTTATTGATCCTTGCATAAATTTCAGTGGGCCATCAGACACAGAGCCAATTCCTGTTCACATGTGTGATCTGAACAAGAATGGTGGAGCTGGTTATTCTGGATTAGCTCAAGAGACACAATTCACTCCTGATTTCAGCTAGGGAATGTGTTACATTTTATGTGACTTTTTCATCACCATCAGAGTGTTGGATAAGCCTTGACTACATGTGATCATGGTCTCCATGTAAGCTCTTCTACGAATACCAAACAGAGAGGCCTTGAACTGGATTTACTTCATTGAGTAATGAAGGTACAGCAGTGGACTGAGACTTTTATGTCCATAGCATACAAACTGAGTACAATGCAAACATTTTTGCAAATTCAAAAGCAGTAGTTCTGAGGCATCCCTTCTAATGGATTAGTACAAAATATGCTTAGTATGAAACAGTTGTGAGCACCCATACATTAAATAATAATTAATACTTTATTTGTAGATATTCAAGTGTACTTTTTCCTGTGGAAACAGATACTTAAGCAATTGGAGTGAATGAATAAAAGGGCTGGACTACTTATGTGATGTTTTTAGTCAATGAATTTTATAAACAGGGCATGTTTAGAAACAGCAATGTGCAGCAACTGGATATTCAGTCCAAGATGCCCAAATAAAAAGTTCCAGATGAATTGTTTAAGATTAAAAGGAGTACTTGCAACATGCTTGAGAAAGGACAACTTACTGCCTTCTATATGGCATAAATGTTCAGCGTGGTGTGGAGTTGTCATCAATATATTACCTACAACAACTTGCATTCTATAAAATTAAGATACATACCATAAATGAATCATGCCATTGACTGATGAGCTATGATAATGGGAGGGGGGAAGGAATATGTTTCATTACTTGGAGGGAGGTATGATGCATTGGTAGCCTACAACTAGTTGCTGGAGAAAGATAAATGACTGCAATTCATGAAGCAGTGCAACAGACTTTGCCAGTGAAAATAGATATGATGCATTGGCAGCTTACCACTAGTTGCCAAAGAAAGGCATATGAATGCAAGTCATCAAGCAATGCAACAGACTTTGCCAGTGGAAGCAGTTACACCACTGCACTGTTGATTTTGACCACTTATTAAAGATGCATGAATGAACAGCATTACTTATTTCTCAAGGCTGTTGTCTACCAATAGAGGCATCCAGGCATACTACACTATCAGTTTTCTTCAGAAAACACCCATGTGTCATAGTGTCAGTGTCTAGTTCTGAATGGTCAAACAATTAGAGTCAGGTTGCAACAACCAAATATTTTATGAATGTAAGAACATTTTGATTAAAGGGTGTTGGAGCTACATGTTTAGTCTTTTTTGTTCAGATAAAATAAAGTGACCTTACAAAGACTATTGAGAAATCTCAGGAATATTTTAAATTAAGTGGTGTTTCAGAGTAAACAGCAGTGGTTTAACTGATTGCACTGTAAATGAAGATATTAGGGGTTCTTCAGAGAGTTCAGAAATTGTGCAAGGTAAAATTAATAATATAATGCAGTTTTAAGCAATGACATGGTCAGTGTTTTGCCACCTCAAAATCTTGTTGAGGAACTAGCTGGGCTATTGACAGAATGTTGGAGACCTTTTTATGAGAATTGCCTCATCCCAGAAACTTTCAACACCCATGGAGAATAGATTGATGAGGATGCCTAGCTGTAGGTGTGACCAGCAAGTATCCTTGTTTCAATAAATGTGAAATACTGTACACATTTAAGTTCAAGATTTTATACTTGGGCTCCATTGTTCAGAATACTTTTGCTTTTGGGTTTTATTTGAGGAAGATGATTAAATGATCATTAAAGTTCAGTGTCATGTGTTTGTCTTTTCTTGATGTTCACCAGCTTTTAGTCTAATCATTGACCTAATACATGCATAGGAGCATTACCATTTACAATGGTCACAGTCACAGCAAAGGAGTGATATCATGGTGGTGTAATAAGCAATGACAACATCGTAAACTTATACAGAATCAGATGACTTCAAAGTACAGTAATGGTAGCACCAGACAGAAAGTCATAAAACATTGCTTTTTATTTTCCATACAAAATTTTGTCAGATTTTCAATCTGGTGAAGTGTGCAGCATGATCAGTAGTTCTTTAGTTTCAAAGATGAAGCATGACAGCATTCACACTAAAATAATCTCATACAAGCATGGTGGTTACTATCTCTGATTTACAAAACATTGACTTGAATTCTGTATTGTTTTCTTCCATGTCCAAACACTCCACATGAGATTCTCAAAATTTCTAAGCACTATTATGCTATCCAATGACAATGAATTCTCAATGACCTTTCAGCACAAAAATGATTTCAGTAGTGTTGCAAACAATTTAATTTTAAGCACATACATACCATAAAGAAGGTGCAATGTTCAAATTGTTTATCTGCACACTGTAATGTTAAAACCAACTCAGGTAAACCTGTTGGACACTGCACAAACTGAATGTGCAAGGGATATTTCATAACATTCACAAAATAACATCAAAGATGAACAATGAAGTTTAACAACAACAATAATACAATCTTAACAACAGTAAAATTATGTTTCTTACAGACATGGTAAATTATAGAATGGTAACAATGAGATGGATGCAGAAGACAGCAAATCAGTATTTCCCTCTGTATCTGTCAGAATAATAGGATCGCAAAAGGTAGCTGTCTTCTTGTCTGGCTATCATAACCACAGCATTCCTTGTACCATCAAGCTCACAGCAGAATCTCACATTCCTTAAATGAAGACCCACTTTGATAAATACTCCTACAGGAAAAAACACTGCAGGCTAAATATTGAGAACCACAGCTGTTTGCTGAACCCTACTCTTCACTAATAACTAGCAACAAATTTACTCTGTCCATTTTAAAATTTCTTTGCCATCTTTCAAACATGCTCACCTAAAGGATTTCTGATACTGCACTCATTTCAATATGCCAGTAGCTGGTTTCTAGACATGCATCTACACTGTTGACAGAAGCTTCACAATTTCGTGGATGTACTTTTTTCTCTGAAAACATCACAGCCCTTCAACTGAATCATATGCAGCTTTGTGACAGTTATTAAATCAGGACATGGATGAGAAAGGTCTTTTGTTCATTCATTTTCATCCTACAACTGATCATTGCAAAGAAACCTTACCAGAAGATGCTATTGTAAATAATCATGATCTCCTGAAAATGTCATGATGGCCTGAAGAAAATTGAAAAAAAAACCAAACAAAAAAAACCAACTTCACAAACTCAAATTTCCTATCAACAGTTCATTGCAGACTCCTTGCTCTGAACTATTTTTGGTGAAATTTATAAAATCTACTCACAATTGTAAGCATGTATGTATGAATGCTAAAATAATTCATATTCAACCACAGTCTTCATCCCCACCGAGTGCAATTAAGACCCACTAAAAGAACAACTGTTCCAAGAAATGGTTATGCCTACTTACATGATGATTAACTGACTAATATGTGTAATGCTTAATAATGTTCCTATACATGGGCTGTTCATGAGCCAATCTTCTCAATTGCGTCCAGGTCATCTGCATCCAACTTCTCAATTTTGCGGCCTTGCGGAAAGAGAAAAAAAATTTACAATTGTTTGAAATAGTCTTTTTGAATTAAACCTGAAATGCACATTAAGCAGGTATTTCAGGTTGGCAGAAATGGGTGTCTTTGAATGATCTGTTTATGCAACAGTGATTTCATTACTGACAGAGCAACACAGCAAAGAAAATAATCATCAACTCTGATTCTAACAGGTGACAAATTTCATTCACAGCAGGTTTTCATCCTGCAAATGCGTGCCAATCTTTAATTAATTAATAACTTAATTCATCTTTTTAAGCTTAATTTATGAAAAAGAGCAATAGAACCAAGAAAAATCTGGTATCAGACATAAGCAAATACTGAAGTTAACTTACCAAAGTGCTTCTCAATGTACTTCAAAGTATTCATACTGCGATGCCCATCCACAAAGTTGATTGCGATGCCATTCTTCCCAAATCTTCCTGTCCGGCCAATTCGATGCAAGTAAGTCTCGCAGTCTGGTTTGTGGTCCATAGTCAAGGGCAGGTCAAAGTTTACGACGACAGTGACCTGTTCCACATCGATGCCTGGAAGGGTGAAGAAAGACAGAATTCAAAACCATGCGATGTTCAAGTATGTCAACACTCTGAGATAGTGCCATAATATCAAGCACTACATAAATGGTAACACAAGCAAGATTTTATTTAGAACAGTGATGACTTATAAGTCAAAATCTTCAACGTACTGGAGCAGGATAATCTGACCAAAGTAAATTATTTAACTTTTTAAAAATATTTTCAATACTCACTAAGGTCATTGGTTTCATTGATGAAACTCAGTGCACCTAGACTATGCAAGTCAGTTGACCTTTAGATGACTGGCTCTCTTAATCATTATTATCTCCCTCGTAGTTAAAAATGATACATTCAGGTTACAGGCCTGAACTGTAAGTCTACTTTCACTATTGGGTCCTTTAGGGGTTATATTTGACCTCCCTCTTTCCTTCTTTTGGCATGCCCTGCTTCCAGTAAAAAGGGCTCCAGGGGGTAAATTTTGATTTGATGGCAAACTGTGTCCATTTTAGTTTATTTTGCCAGGCACTATTTAGCCCTGGGCTGGGACTGTCAGGTCAAGGGTGTGCTCAGGCGGAAGAGGCTGGGTTTGGCCTTGACCAGTGAAAAAGGTAGGGTGTGTTTACAAATAGCAACCAAGCTCAAAATTTCA
>JAWQUT010000221.1:1013486-1031689 GCA_033807755.1 Ellobium chinense
CCCCCCCATTTTTAAATATTTGATCCCTGAAAATCTAAATGTGCATGATTTTATGTTGAGTCATATAAGTTTACTTCTCAGCTGATTATACTTAAATTTCTTGAATGGGTCCCAAATTCAGTGTTGATGACTTTTTTGTCAGCAGTGGTATTACCTTCTGCCTCAGAATTTATAGGGAGTGGATTTTCCCAAATCCAAATGACCTGTGCAGTGTGAACTGTTCCATTCATTAATTATTGAAGCATGAGGCACATACTGGCCAGATGCATGACATCATGTGTAGTTGGCAGTTCAGGCTTGCCAAGTTTGCTTAATGAGACCAAATTCTTGAATTTGATATTTTTAAAGGGTGTCTGGCATTATGAAAACTGGTGTGGCATTTTCTTGCTTCTTTATGCTGTTTTTTTTTCTTATAAAGGTACCAATGAAACATGACCATAATACAGTCGACTTCGCTTAATCGCCCTTCCTCGGGATCACGGAAAAAGTGGGCAATTAAACGGAGAAGCGATTAAGCGGAGACAGTAATTTTGGGCATATTTTTGATAATGGGGTTAAATTTCTTTGATGTCGTGGTTTGATATCATGCATTGACACCTTCTCATCGCCAGTCTTAGGACAGACTCGAGTTTGACTGTGTTGTAGTGCACAAAATGCTTGATCTCCGCGGTCTCTCTCATTGGCCACCTCGCAGTAGCCCAGTAGACAATAAGGAGTAAGATGGCACGGTCGGGATAGACCATTCATCCGCATGACACATTCTCTGATCTAACTGAAATCCACCAAACAGTCGCAATCAAGGCGTGGGGGAAGGACACTTTATGGCTTTCGGCGCATTAGCATTATCGGACGGGCGAAGGCAGTGATGCGTAGCTTGGGACGAATGGGGACAAGGGGAGGAGGAGGTGGGGAGGAAAGGCTTATCACACCTATTTCGAGGTGGCAGCTGTCACCCAGTCAACCGGTCTGCCATCCATTGCGCAGTTAAACCGTCTGTGTACATTATTTGTTTGTCAGCTGTAACCCTTCAACCACTGATCTTTGAATTCACGGGCGCTGAAGAGTGAATTATCCGGAGTGAGAGGCGATTATCCAGTGACTTTTATATAGAAAAAATTTGGTTCCCTAGGAAATGAGGCGATTAAGCGGAGGGCGATTAAGCGGAGTCGACTGTAATTACTATAAGAAAGGTAATACAGATACCACAGACATAATTCAGTGGTTTATTTCCCACATATAAGCGGAACCTTCAACTAGTTTAAGAAGAAAAATTATTTAACCCTTGTAGTACACACGATGGAGCTGTCCATGCCAACCACCTCCATACCAGCTGCACCTAACTAAAGTTTGCATGCAACTGCCAAAATGGCAAGTGCCTGAATGAAATTCTATTCTTACTGACTGACCTGAATGGCAACAGCTTATGCAGGAGATGGTAAGCAGCTGTAACTAGACTATGTCAGGTACTGAATGTGTGGGATCAGGTGTTGCTGCTTAGTGATGCAAATGTTAATTGCATATATCATTCTTAGGGGCTAGCTGAGATAAAAAACAACTGACCTCTTGCAGATACGTTTGTTGTGATCAGCACTTTCTCCTTGCCATCTCTGAACCTCTTAATAATGTCTGCCCTTTGTGTAATATCTAATTCTCCAGACAGCAGAGCTACTGCATGGCCATCTTTAGTCATTCTTGCAGAAAGAGCTGCAGCTGTCTTTCTTGTCTGCAGAAAGATATATTAATAATAATGACAACAATAACATAGTATAAAGTTCACAAGTGCTTGTAACACTGCAATGCCTGCTGCAGTAACGTTTTCGTTACCAACACAACTGTATCTTCCCAGTTAAACTGAAATCATTGCTGCATACCGATTTTCAAATGATGTAATGAAAAATGTCATAATCATCCTCTAATGTAAAATAATCTATGCACCCATTTACACGATGACTATTTCATCAACCTACAATCTAAAACATGACCAATAAAATTTATGTATTGTTTTACCTGTTCACAGTAATGTAAACAAAATGGCATGATATATACAATGGAACTTTGATATTAAATGCTCATTTAATAAGTATACTCTGATATTAATATGACTCTCACGTGCACAGATTCATTACCATTCCTTTATTTCATCATTCAGCTGGGCCTTGATATCAAGAATACCCTGGTAATAAGTACTGCATACTTTTACAATGAACCAAGGGGATATCTTATACCAAGATTCTAATGCATATGAGCTAAAAATTCCCTGTCCCCAGCTATACTATAATGATTATTCTATTGAGCAAGTGAAATTCAAACTTAAACTTACAGCACAAAATATCATAGATTGGCCAATTGAAATTGCACCATAGATGTTGGACAAGGCAACAAACTTCTCCTCCTGGGTCTGACATTCAATATAATATTGCTTAATGTTGTCAAGACTTTCCTCCTCTCTCCTCAGCCTGATAATGACAGGGTCGTTGGGGATAATTTTCTCAGCAAACGACATGACATCCGCATCGTAAGTGGCAGAGAACAACAGCATCTGACACTCTGGTGACAAACCTCTGAAGAAAATAATACAGGCCTTTATGAAATGGTATAAAATCTCTTACATAGATATAAATGACACCTTAAGAGCAAACCAACAAAACCTTTGGCTGAGGTAGAGTCACAACATGAGACTAAATGTCTAACATTCTGTATCCTGATGGACGAAGCTTTAAAGTACTCAAAAGTATCAGAGACACGCAGTAAAACCATGAAAAAGTACCAACATGTTTGTATGGTTTTGGAATCTTTCATAATTACTCTGAAACTTTACATTCCACTAAATTTTTGCTCTATAGAAGGAAACTAAACAACACAGTGTTATCAACTATGATGACTATGATATTAATTTCCATATTAAGAACCAATCATCTCCCGACACCTAACCACAAGAGTCTCATCCTCACCACCAAAGTTTGTTCTACACAAAAGCTTTAACAAAAGAATTATACTCAGATTAAACACACAGTTCTGTACTACGAATGAAGAAAAGGATAGAAAGCTACGTTGTCTTCATTGACTCACTTCTGAAGTCTGCACGACTGATCTTGATGGCCCTGGAGGCTGATCATGACATCAGCCTCGTCTAAGACAAACACACGAATCTTCTTGATGTCAAACACCCTGAACTTGAAGGCCCAGTCCATCATTGTGCCAGGTGTGCCAATAAGGATGTGACTGGTGAGTTTCTCACCTCTGGCCACTACAAAAACAGAAAGCATTTTCACAATACAGCAACAGTAAAACACAGTAGTTTTGAGTCTAGATTCACCGGGAAGGTGCAGCTTCCAGTATAATAAGAAACTGTCAGTTCATTTGGGCTGAAGTTTGTTTTTTTCATTCATGAGGACACTGAAAGGTGAACCAGGGCCTTGATGGCTTCAGTCAGAACAATAAAAATGGGGTGTTCATAAATACTGATCTACTTCAAAATTTCTACAGCCTTACTAAACTTTCAATAAGTTTAAAATACGCTGCATGAAAAGACAATCATTAACTTGTGTTTTGGTAGTCAAGGGATGTCTGAGCCATAAAGAAAGATCCAAAACTCTCTCTTAACTACATCAGAAATGAGAAAATAATTTACAAGTAGCCTTGACAGCAATTATGAAATTACACCATACAAAGAGTCCCACCTCGATTTCCTCTGACTGCGTATGTTATCTGCAAGCTTGTCATGTGTTTGCACATCTGTTGTGTGACCTCACCAATCTGAAGTGCCAGCTCATAAGTAGGAGCAAGGCATATACACTGAGGATGTGAGGATGAAGTTTCTAAAGTCTTTGGTCAGGGTGTGTCAAACAGTTTTAGTCCTAAGTACTCAATTTGAGAACAGTGGTTTGGCGTTCTATCTGGTACACACAGAATATGCAGCTTTTTAGCCATGCTAACAGATTGATTAGAAATAAACATTTTAGTTAAAGCAGACCATGATTCTATTCTTAACTGAATTAGGATTATTCCCGCAAGTTGAAAATCAGTAAATACTCAGTTTGTAATAGTGAAGTGGCACTCCAAGGCAAAATCATGTATCTGACATATTGGCATACAGTCGAGCACAGAAAACTCGAACACACTAATCTCCAATTCACAGAAATGTCGAACGCTGTTATCGGCCCCTTTTAAATGCCTCTATTTTCTTTGTATTATTAACACGTATTTCTCGAACTCTTAACACGCATTTCTCGAACGATTTCATCATCATCTACCCGATATCAAAGCGGCGAAATGACCGATAAAGCCTTTCTTTGTCTGGCGTTGCTCGTTCCAGTGTTGGTGATAAGGGAAAGGTGTGCGGGAGTGCCATGGTAATGGGCAAGGGATCAAGACAATGCTTTGTGTGGCTCTATTGAATCAGCGGGAGGGGGGTGGTGTAGTGATTGAGCATGAAGAGCGACCTGGCGGGTGGTGGACTAGGTCAACACACGCTGCGATAAACTGCGTCGAACATGACGCGATTCGCACAGAGTGACGTGGCGGGGCGATAGGTAATAGCAGACTGGCAATATTGCCGCTCCGAATTTCTTTCTTTTCCTCGAATAACGTCGAATACATTAGGATTACACTTATGCACCAAAGTTCGATTTACTCTGACGAAATCAGGTGATTTTCGTCTTCTGTTCATTAAATTCAGTTTGTTTGTCATAATTTAATGTGAAACGTCGGAAACAGGGAAGGGTGGTAATTCTAATTATGTTAAGATCAGAGCAGATTAGTGTTGTATGGTTATCTCCCCTTACCAGTCCTTCTAGTCCACGGTAATTGTGAAAATATTGCCGTCACGGGAATCTCGAATTACGGAAATCTCGAACACTTTTTTCGATCCCGGAGAAATTCGAGTTTTCCGTGCTCGACTGTATCTCTATTTCAACACCTATTTGAACTTGATTCATGGATATCATACTAAAGGGAGGATAGCATATCTCCAATCACTCTCATCCTATTAAAGATGACATAACTAACAGCCGTGATCAGAAATCAGTGCTAGAGCACCATGACTGCATTTCCCAAAAGTACTGTGATATAATTCAACATCAGTGACGTTGGTCTTTACTTGGGAGTCAAAGAGGGCACAGGTCAATCACTTACAGAAGATGTCAAACAATGTATGGCAGAACAACCTATCCACATTTCCACACACTACACAATACGTTGTTAGGAAAACACTTTCTTATACGTAATGAAGGAGATCGTAACATAAGAGAACCCCACAGACAGTTCCAAGTATATACATGCATTCAACTATGACAAAGGATCACTTCACAAAGATAACGTTTCACTTTTCTCAAAATAAGAAAGTGCACAGACACTGCCTTATTATCTGTGGCAAAATTTCATAAAGTTTAAGGTGTTTACCTGGGGATAATTCAGTGATGTGTCAACTCTACTCAACATGGTTAAAACAAACGCCGCAGTCTTTCCTGTACCACTTTGACTCTGTGCAATCATGTTACATGGACTGGGAAAAATGGCAAATGAAAAGATAATGTGAATCGAAATGCAGAAGTACAAATTTTCCAGGTGACATATACCACCTGGCTTGAAAATCTGAAGTCTCAGTACATGCTCACTGGAAAAACAGAGCTCTGGCTTCCAACCGTAACAATGGAGAGTCTACGCCAGTCAGCACTCCTATATATTGGACTTAAAGAGAATAATTTTGTGACAAAGTTTTACAGGTGCTTTATTTTTCCTTTAGACTCAGTTATGATGTCACTTATTAGTTGCAAAGAATGAGTGCATGCTAAGTGAAAATAGCTTCACTGCATGATGAAATCACTGCCTTTGAGAATTGACTGAAACAGCCTTATTTTTCAGGAGTTATTTTGGCAGATGTTAACATTTTATGTATATGGGAATGAGTATAATTATGTTGCAAATGAAAATATTGGCGTCACAAATTAGTTTTCTCCTCTTATTGCAAATGCAAGTGTTCGGATTAATCTTACCAACTCTTTGTACTTGAATGTATATAGATCATATTTCAGCTGATATGCTGCTGAATGACATTCCCCAGAAGAACTGGATTGCAAAATGAAAATGAGTGCCACAATTAACAGGACAGCCTATTTTCCAAGATTGATTTTTTTCCTGATTTTCCAGATCTATGACAACTCTGGATTATAAAAGATGAGACTGAATTTTTTACTGCAGGCTAGGAGAGTTATTTAATGTAAAGGCAGCTTGTAAAAATACAAGCTCATATCAGGCATACCATTTTAAAATAAAAAGTCTCTCTCAAAACTGATATGATTACTGACTTTAAAAAATATTTACACAGCCAATGGCAGCCAACCCTTTACAGTATTTGTCTTATCTGCTGTTTAAAAAATCTTTACTTAACTCGTGGGTTTGTACTTACGGATCTGCTAACAATGTGGGCAAGGCTGTCTCTTGAATTTTGGAAGGAGCATTGTAGCCCAGGTCATAAACACCTTTCAGCAACTCTGGTTTCCTATCAAAGAAAATAACATAGAATATATCTAGAAATTACTATCCCAATAATGAGAAAATCATCAGCAGAGCTCATAAAACGATATGCATCATCTCTATTGCACTTTTCCTACACTTCTCAAAACCTAAAGAGTCATCTTACGAAATGAAAGAAAAAGATTTGAAAGTGTTTAAGGATGTTGTGCTTTTTTTTTGTGTCCTTGGGACAATTCTCCAAAACTTATCTAAAAACAAGTAAAAACACTTCTACTCATTCCATCCAAGCAGAAATATTTGACATATGCTCATTTGATATATTGTACCTTCTGTCCTTTTACGCCTTATTTGGAAGTCTCCTTAATTTACAACATGGATATAACATATAGGGTACAGGTAACTTACAAATGCAAGGCTTCAAATGATTTGACTGAGAACAGGGGAGAGTTTGGATCCTTCCTAAGAACTTCAATGTCTGCCTTGGAATTCACCAGGCGAGAGTGGAGAAGTTTCTGAAGTAAAGACAAGTCTTGCTTGGATGTTCCTGCAGAATACAGAGAATTTTCACTGATTAGAGGGAGGTATTATAAACACCACATGCAAATTTTAAGCCAGCATCAACTGCTGTTAAGTTCTTTAAATGTCCAGTCCTACTTAATTATACTGTGTTTATTTAATTAGGCTGGGAGAAATGATGGTGATAAACTCTGATATTTTCAAACAACTAAACACCAAGTAGTTTTTTAGATGAACAGATTTCTTTGTTCTTGGAATTCTGTGTTCTGCAACTGGTAAAACACTCCCTCATCCAAATTGATTATAACTCCTGCTACGTCATACTAAGTGACAACATCTGAAACATACCTAAATGCCCTAAAATAAGCTCAATAATGTATTCTTGAGCTTTCCCTTGTAAACCTCAGGACTGTCCATTATGAGATTCTGATCATTCCATAGAAAGTAGAAGAGCTGGGCAAAGGATATTCATAATTAACTGATCCATTGGTTCCAGTCAAAGGCCAATGAAAATGCCTCCGCAAGCAACTCAGGCACAGTGGTATTTGGATAACTTCCTCAAAGTAGTTCCCCCATGATCACAACGATTTGGATATTACGCAAGTTATTTCATCCATAGACATCATTTACTCAACTGTTTTAACTTCGCTGTCTCTTGACAGATTTCAAGGGAGTTATCTCTGTGGAAAACTTTCCTCTGCAAAAACAGCAAGACTCACAAACTCAAATTCCAGTCCATATTTCTGATTTTGTGAGGTGTCTGAGTTTACAAGCAAAACTTCTGATTTTAACCGAATTATACCGCAGTGTTTACCTGAAATTTTGATAAATCTGAACGAAAGCTCTCCTTATTTATACAAAATAATTGCAGTAACCCAAAAATAAGTTCCAGAGAACCTTTGATAACACGACAACTACTGAGGCGGTGAGATAGGAAAATGTGATGGAGAGAGGAGACAGCAGCAGCTATCATTGCAATTATCCCTTCCCTTGTCCACTGGTTATCAGGTGCATGGAGATTATGTTAAATAATGCATTAATCAAAGGTGAAGACAACAGAAGGTGGTTCCAACAATATGCAATGCTGTATCAAGGTTGTCACCTTGAAACAATGCCATCTGAACTCACTCTCTATTGCCCTTATCAGGTATAGCATATAAATACACTATCCTTGACTGATTTTATTATCATCAAGCAAAAACCATATAAGCGCCATTTGATTAGGTGTTTAATTCATTAACTCTTCCATTTTCTTGCACCACACTGATCACTCTTATCATTTTCTTCAACACTTCGCCTTCTCGGTCAATGTGAACAGGATGGCAATGAGAAAACACTTCACTGACATTTTACTTTAAAATGCACTGCTATAAGAAATTGATGAGATAACATACTCAAAATTATCAAGGTCAAGGCACTTGCAACTATAGTCAAAGACTATTGTTTCCTTTATATTGTACTGTAAATGGTTAATTATAACAGAAAACCCCCTCAATCCGTCAAGATTTGTCTCATTCCTTAACATTCATGATAAAAGAATCTACTGTAACTGACATGCCAAGGCAAACTTCTAGGTTTTCTCCTCCAAAGTCACAATGTCTGGGACTTACTGCAATTCTTCCAGAAAAACATTCTTTTTCAGGTAAAATTTATTTGATACTAACCTTTTTCATCTTCATCTTCCTTCTCACCCCCTTCTTCTTTAGCACCTTCTGAACTGGCTGTAGCTTTAGCTCCTGTGCCATCCCCTGTTGACACAGGTTCTCCACTTCCATCTTTCTTAATATTCAAGGCATCGATCTGGTGAGAGCAAATGGAAATAAACATATAAAAATATACACTTGACACCCTCCGAAGAGAGTAGGCGTCTGCTTCAATTTTTTCATGTGCTAAGATAAGTGTCTTAATGGGTTTAGGTACTATCTTAAGAACACAATGGAATGCTAATGGTATAATAAAAAGAAATGATAGATACCTAAATAGGCACAGGGAAACAGAACATGGAAAAAGTGAAAAAATGCTTAAGAGAAAAACTCATTTGAACCTTCATACTCTTTACCTTCAAAGTTTCTATCACATCATTTATCCTACACAACCAGGTATAAGTACCACCTTGTTAAAACTCATGTTGAAGATCGAATTTCATAAAAATGCACTATTTCCCACATTGCTCCTCACAGTCACGGTCAGTCAGCAGCATAAAAAAAAATACTTTAAACTTTGTTACTCTTAATAATATATATCCTAAGTTTATTGTCTCTCTTTTACCTGTGTTGTAAGTCCTTTCTCTTGCTGCGTGATTAAATCTCCCCAATCCTCCGACATCTTGAGAGCTCCTAATAAGTGGAAAAGAGGGTCACTTTATACCATACAATTACAACTGCAGATACACTAACCCATGTTCACAGCATCAACACATGTAAAAAGTAATATTGTCAGTGATCAGTAAAAGGATTTTCAAAATCAAATATGAAATTACATTTACCTTTTAACTTTTACTGAAATGTAAATCTAGTCAAGTCCTCAGTATGATGACAACAGACACTCTAAACTCAAACTAAATTTATCTGTTACCTCTTCTCTGATGCATACCACTGGAAAGAACTTTTGTTCCTAATTAATATGATACCAGTATCATCACTGCAGGAAATTTTTTTTAAAGGAAGTTATGTCCATTTGAAATTTTTTTGTTTTTAAAAAAAGGGGGCTTTTTTGGGATCACTTTTGAAAACGTGAATAATCTTGTTTCAGGAGCAGTCCCGTGATTGAATGAAATGTAAAGATGATGAAACTGACTCAGAGTATGTCAAACAGTGTTAAGATTCACTCCAACTTTTTTCACACTACAGTATTTCTGAAGTTATGTAGATTTGAATCTGCGTCTGGATCCAGTTTTGCATGATTTGTGAAAGGGGACATAAAATAACAAAAATATGCATTTAAAGAAAAAATTCATATAAAATATATCTGAAGTCTAATTCAGGTATTTTTAATATCAGAATACACAAGAATTTAAGCTCTTCTATGTAATTTTTTAGCAAGCAAAGCACCAGAAAAAAATTACTGATTTTGACATCACCAATTTGACTTCAAATTCTAAAGCAGATACGTGTCTAAGAGATTGAAAACATGAGCATGCTAATGCCCCTTAACTCTTTAACCCTGGAATTTTATTTCACGTTCAGACGTAATTTTTCAGTTTATCAATAGGCATCGGACGGTGGCAGCGTCCGCTCGGGGATATGTGACCTTTCACTGGACGGTGCCACCGTCCGCTCGGGGTTAAAGAGTTAATGATACTAACTTTGTGATATATATGTAAAACTGACGTAAAATTTTGAAATAAAGGCGGGGCAAAGAATTTGAAAATCCTTTTAAAAAAGCATGTGATCAAATGTGCTCAAAATGCAGAAGTGATCTTGCTGTCTTGCTTATGTGGTATTGTCGGTAATGTCAGACAAGTCTGAATTATAACCTAATTTATGAGATAGAAAAGGATTTAATAAAGTATGAAAGCCATACATGTATGCAGATCTGTAAAAAACTAAAAGCATAATCGCTGAAGGCACAGCTGAACTCTATGATAACAGAGATGTTGGGACTTTTCAAATTTGGCTGTTCTAAGCAGGGGTATTTAAGCCATGTGAAGAAATTTGAACTAAACTCTTTTTCTGCTGAAAAAACTCAAATGATCTACAGGGCCTGTTAGACTAGCATCTACCACTATTTACAAATGACATCCCACTGACACCTGGGATGATTTAGACATAGTATTTTAATTACAGTATTTAGGGCTGTTGTTGGTAGAGGTGATTTTACCCTAAATCTTTAAACATTTTATATTTTATAGACTATCCAGATACTAGGTACTATCATATCCATTCAGTTGTGGTAAAATGAGAATCTCATCTTCATACCCCAGCATCATGAAACTCATCAAACTAACACAGACGAAAGTTTAAATCTTAAACTTTTTCATTTTACCACACACTTATTCAGTAGGCTATTTCCAATTCAAAAATTAATAATTTCTAGATAAAATGGTCACAGTGACTCCCATCATCAGTGTTTCATTACAAATACTGAAACTGAAAACGGAACTATCCCCATTCTCATTGTCTTGAGAAAAGGAGCTGGAGCCTGTGGATGCTAATTAGAGGGCACTACTTAAGCAGTGTGGTCCCGACTAATTAGTCGATATCTCAATTTATGTCGATATTGATTACCAGATTATTTTACTTACGAATATTGGACTGAACAACATCTTTGGTATTTCGGTAGTCGATACTTTTCGAATATGATTACAAAATGCAATTTATTTTATCATTAAAAGTTTATCATTATAATTATGTAATATAAGACAAATTGGTGTTTGACTTGTTTTGTTTTGCAAGTATATGAGTGAATGTATTCCTTTCTCCTTTCACTCTGGTCTCTCATTCCTGAAGTATCGTTACTCAAAAAGGGCAACGCAGAAGGGGCCAGCCGGAGAATTGGATGGGATGCCAGGCTATAGTGTTAACATTTGTTATGCTGGCAAAATATGGATATATTTAAAATTCAGTAAGTTGAAATATTGGGGTCTCTTCCTGGACTAGATTTACACACACACACCACACCATACCAAAAAAACACACCACACCACACCATAGAGGAAGATCGTGGACTTTTAGACACTTGAACATTTTCTGATTTAAAGAACAAGAACTTCCAAAAATTATAATTAAGCCTAAGCAAGATTGGCAATTCACTTTGTTGCTAGTGTACCCTCCCGATATCTACAAAACCTTTCAAATCAAGTACAAGTATTCATTCAATGGAATCGGCCATTTGCCTTTAAATACTCATTTAAATTGACTGCGTCACTCATGCTCGGAACAATATACATACCAGATTGCCTCAATAGAACTAAATTAAAATTCCAGTGCTCAATGCAATTTATTGTCTTTATGGATGGAATTTAGAATTATTTTGTACATCTATGTCTCACCACCACCTGGCCGAGCGTCAAGAAAAGCGAGCTTTCATCTCCAAAATGGCTCTACAACAGCTCTACATTCATGCTCAGGATGAAAATACAGCATTGGCACTTATGTAGCAAAGAGGCCTTATGAGGAGGACTCCACCTCAATGCCAAACATGCCAGCGTGATATATCTATAGCGAGGTCGGGTAGGGGAGATGAAAAAAATCTGGAGATGCCCTTATCATAAGGGAAATAAAATGTCCCTCAAGAAAGATTCCTTTTTTGAGGCCAGTCAGTTGGCACTCAAGAGTTTGATTGAAATGATCTTTCTGTGGTTTTTCAAAACACCTGTCAATGAATACTGTCCAAATGATTGGTGTAAGTGAGCCTACCATCATTCAATGCATTAGTTTTTTTAAGGATGCATGCTCACGATGGCTCACAAATAATCCCACGCAGACTGAAGGACCAGGTATGATTGTTGAAATCGACGAAAGCCTCATGGCAAAGAGGAAAAACAATATTGGGCATATTGTCGAACAAAGGTGGGTGTTTGGGGGCATATGTCCTGCAACACAGAGAGGATTTCTGGAACTTATCACCGACAAGAGTGCAGTGACTCTCCATCCCGTAATTCAGCAGCACATTGTTCCAGGTAATTATTCAAAATTGAAAATATGATCATTGATAGGGTAATAGTCAGGTATAATATGTAAGCAGGCCAGAATTATCTTTAGTTCTGTTGACTTATCATTGACTATTAATCATCAGTTTAAAGTTTTCAAATAAATCAGTGAGAATAAAGCAATCAGTGACATAAAGACAAGAGAATACAGAGCAGGTGTAATCATTTCTTTAAAAAAAACATTTAGAATGACAAGCATCATTATTCATATCTATATTTATAATAAACATCATCAATCATCAAGTCAAACTGCAATTCATCTTAAAATGTCATCCATAGCTTAATTAATTTCGTTTTATTTTCAACCACACAGGAAGCATAATCCATACAGATGGCTATGCTGACTATGCAAATATTACAACTCTGCCCGTGAATCCCACATAACAAGACCTGACAGTTATACTCTACATGACCGTAACTTTGTGGATCCAGTCACCAGGGCGTGTACCGATCATGTCGAATGTTATGGGAAGAATTGCAAACAGCGATGAAATGGATTGTTGGAGTCCACAATACACAGCTAGCGTCACATCTTGATGAATTTCAATGGCGAGAAATTCATGGCAAGTTAGGACAGGAGGCCTTTGACAATATCATTGCTCATATTGGGCTATGGTATTCGACCCCATGGACCCCATTAACCACATAAATCAAGAGTTTGAATGAACGCGCGGCTGACTTGCTGGTAAGTTACTTTTAGAAAAAAACTAGAGTTGTAATTCTTTAAAAAATCTGGCCATTAAAATCGTAACTAAAAAAAATCTGGTAACTGATTTCATTAAAATTGGAAATATCGAATAATTAGACTGCTTAAGTAGTGCGAAATAGAGTGACAGTTCCGTTCCATTGAATTGAGTGGCAAGAGCTCAAGCCTGACAAAATAGGAAGTCAAGCACTAATTATCAAAATTTCAGATTAAGATTAAGAACAGGACTGATCTGATGACCAATCGGAAGGATTTCCATATGTGGTTACTCCTACAATTACGGTCAATACCTTAATTCTAAATAATGTACTAATAATTACGGCATAAATAATCCTGGAATAGCACCGATTCGATATCGATATTGAACTGCGATTCGGTATCGATATTGAACTGCGCGCAAAGTTATTTTTTCCTCTTCTTCGATACCAGAGGCCCACCAAAAATCAACCAGTGCACTTCTCTCGCGCCAGCAACTCTCTTAGCGATCATGGCTCTCCCCGCCCTATGCACTGTCATTCATTGTAAACACCTTCTACATTTCATTTAGTCTTATGCCCCTTTTTTCTTTATTTATCTCCAAAAGGAAACCCTTTTCTCTTTTCAGACACTAGGAGATGAGTTATGCATTTCATTTAGTCTCATGCTTATATATACTCCTGGAACAGCACCGACTGCCTGTAAATCACTAAGTTTTTACAAAGGCGTAAAGAACACATTTATCAAGATCGGTCCTGTGCCGGTAGTATATATATACTCCTGGCACAGGACCGCTTCCCTGAAATCCTAAAGAGTTTTACAAAGGCGAGAACAGTGCATTTCTCATGATCGGTCCTGTCCCAGGAGTATAATAAGGAGTATATTATACTCCTGGCACAGCACCACTGATTTTTCTCATATTTTGCCTCAACTTTTCACCCCCAAAAAATATCCATGCCCCTTTTTTCTTTATTTAGCCCACAAAGGAAACCCTTTTCTCATTTCAGACACTAGGAGGTTCGAGTCATGCATTCATTTAATCTCATTTCTCATGCTTATAAATACTCCTGGAACAGCACCGCCAACTTCGCGCATATTTCGCCTCAACTTTTCACCCCAAAAAATCCAAGCCCCTTTTTTCTTTATTTATCCCCAAAAGGAAACCCTTTTCTCTTTTCAAACATTAAGGAATTCGGGCCATGCATTTCATTTAGTCTCATGATATACTCCTGGCACAGCACCGACTGCCTGAAAATCACTGAGTTTTTACAAAGGCATAAAGAGCAAATTTATCAAGATTGGTCCTGTGCCGGTAGTATAATATATACTCCTGGGACAGTACCGACTGCTTGAAAACCTATTAGTTTTACAAAGGCGAGAACACTACATTTTCTCATGATCGGTCCTGTTCCAGGAGTATCATATAGACACTTGAATTGGAGAGAGCGGGCACACTGACGAAATGAGCAGCAGACTACGCGCCACTAAATCCGATCGATAAAGCCACGCGAGCCAGATGTGAGCACACATCACTGTTGCACGCTCAGTGGGTTCGCGGTGGTGACGGTGACTCGAGACGTGAATCCTGGAATCTAAATTATATATCGATACCAAATAATGATATCGATACCAAATATGACTGGTATAGACTAAATCGGTGCTATTCCAGGATTATACCATAGTTACAACCCTCTAACCCTACCCCCCATAACCCTACCCTACCCTCGAAACAGGAGCATCAGTGAGTCGAAGTGAGCGCAACTCCTTATCTCCGACTCCAGTTACCACATATAATATGGAAATCCTCTGGACCAATCTATAAAGGAACTGTACAGATGCAAGAGACGTATAACTTAGACTAGTCTAGACTTTGAGAGGCCATGTCCTTATGGCCTAGACTAGTCTATGCCTAATTAAGCCTAAAGATGAAAGTAATAAACAATTTTATAAACTGAAACTTGTCTGTAATACCGACACCTTAGCGCCTTAGGACGTCACTGTAGCAGCTTGGATCTTAATTTCTTTTTTTCCCCGGCAACTTATCTTACTATTCTTACCCTTCAACATCTGACTGAGAACTAAGATCGACGTACTGTTTACGATTTTTCCGAAATACGCCACTGCCGGTTTGTGATATCATGTTGAACTGAATTTCGGAAACTGAAACTTCTCAAAGCGCAGATTATTCTGAAACGATGTTTATGGATTTCAGCTGTGAAAATGATGCGTAAGAGGCGACAGCGTCTGTGAATATTCACCATTAAAGTCTATCTAGTCGGGAATAAACACAACTTCAAAGACAAAACACTCAACACACTCACGCTAGGTGCGACCAAAATCCAACGAATTGTGGAAAATACGTTTTAAAAAGGAAGCACTTCGTGGATTTTTAGATTCAGAAACTAAGTATCCTCCTGTATAGTTTTCGCGTGTGTAAATGATTAACTTACAACTGGACAAGCACGTCAAATATAATTTTCCGTTTTCCTGCGCTTTTTCTCTCTGAGCATTATCTTTGGCGTCCAGAGAATCAATTTCGAGAATGGAGCAACAAAGAGGGCTCGGGTGACCGAAAACTGCCCCATGCATCTTCCCCAAGAAGCAGAGATTTGTGTCAAAAGCGATGACATCACCGTCCTACAGACCATATTAAATCATACGATACCCTAGTATTCCTATAAAACAGTCTTTTAAGTGTCTGTCATAATGATATAACGCCTTTGCTGGCCCCAGGCAATCCACAAGGTTACATTATCCAAAGTCCGAATTGTTACAACCACTGCCCGCTTGGCGGCCATAAGCTTACGTCAAATACGTTTTCGCCACATGGCCAGGCTGTCTAGCCAGTGTTTAACAAGTTTAACAAGTTTATTGAAAATGAACCCAGACCACTTTTTGGTACATGGGCTATACGTTTATACATGTTGACGACGGGACAGCACATACAATTGTGAGACATAAACATACATAGTTCTACAGAGCACATATTAGGCAATACATATCAAATTAATATATATATTATTGCGCACACGCACTCACACACACGCACACCCGCGCGCACGCACACACACACACCCACATACATCCACACATACACCCACCCACCCATACACACATACACAGGCACACACATACATTCAAATATTCAATGTTTATTAAGATTCAATAATTTATATGTCTTCATTACTTTCACGCATTTGCTGTTCACACTAACCCGTTTCTCATGACACAGTTTCCTATTTTGTAAAGAAATAATAACTGACAAATTTCAATATAGTTTATATCACTGGAATTTTTTAAGCGCCAAATCTACAAATTTGGCTAGGTTCTCTGCGGACGGGTGATTGCATGTTGGTATGAATGTTTTAATTCCTCTGTGAATAATAGATATGCCAAATAAAATCATGCTGAGGCAATAAAAATGCAGCATACTGTTTCTGGCTTACACTATGAAACTTTACGTTTGAATTTGGAATACCAGAACCTTAATTAAAAGCTGAATAATACATTGTCAGGTAGAGGTGTATGTACCTGCTGGAACGTAAGTGACGTCAGCGTTTTTGCCACAGGCTTCTGCTGATCGGGGAAGGGGAATAATTCTGGACGCAAGGGCCAAGCCCGGTAACTCTAGTTCTCCTTATTGCGTCATATTACATACGCGCACGGTAACAGAACGATGCTCTTTCTTCGCAAAATTGACTCGGTGGGCACCAAAGATAATTTTCAGAGAGAAAAAGTATTGAAAAACGGAAAATTATTTTTGATGTGCGTGTTCTACTTTAAGGAGACAGTAAGTGGTAGTAGTAAGTCGGGACTTTCACACCGTGCGCCGTGCGGGCCGCCATAACTGGTCGTCCGGTCAGCGCGGGAATGAAGCGTGACGTCAGAAAGCGAGAGGCAAGCTTAGTTATGCAAAGAGGATTATCCATAGGCTATGCAATAACTTTCGTTGGCTCTAAATGTTATGCCTTTTTTTCATTTATCGTCGAGAAAAGTCTTTTTTTAAACTATGTGAACAAGTGCCCGACTTTGAATGCAGTGCTATAACCTTAGAAAAGGGAGGATAAATATTTGATAAAAAGGAACATCTGTTTGACCCCTGTTTGAGTCGCTTTATTAATGTTTGCACCGCCTTTGTATTGTTTTCTGCTGTGTGGTTTATTGAGGTCTCACTGGCCTAATAAGATCCTAACAATATAAAATTATCATTTGCTTGAGGAGCACTTTTAGATAATTTAGACGTCGCCACAGTCAAATTCTCCGTACAGCTAATTGAGTCACTAGTCATAAATCAATCAAAAGGCTTTCGAGAGCAGGTCAAAAAAGGGGCACATTGACGTGAAAATTATTTTGACCCTCTTATTTTGGTCAGAGATGACCAAGGGGACATTTTATAGAATACCCGTGAAATCTTTTGTAGTTTTGAAAGAATGAATCGGTCTTCACTATCAGGGAGGGGAATGAGTATGGGACCCTAGTATGGGTTGGACTGGCACACTTCCAGAGATGGAGTGAGAGACAGAGAAAGAGAGAGAGAGACAGAGAAAGAGAGGGAGAGGGAGAAGGAGAAGGCAACAAGTAATAGGGTGGTGGAATAAGAATCTAGGAGAAAATAGGGGTAATAACAAGAAAACAAATTTTTTTTAAAAAATGACTGTAGAGGTAGCCTAGCGGCAAAATTAGCTGTACACTGAAGGTTCTTATTTCACATGAGCCCTACACAGCTGTGGGTGAAGCTAATGCTACGTTTTTTACATTAATTTCTGTTTTTGTTTGTTTGTTTGTTTGTTTGTTCGTTTGTTTGTTTCTTTGGCTGTACCTAGAATGGCTATTCAAACGGTAGAATGAACGTTTTTCACGATTTTTATTTTTGTAATTTGG
>JAWQUT010000221.1:1034510-1077508 GCA_033807755.1 Ellobium chinense
GGGGGGGGGGGAGGAAGGAAGCTGCACTTTATTTCAGGGACAAAGGGAAAGAGGGCACTAACATTTATCTTCTGGGTGCAATATAGATTATACAATTGTACCACTACTGGCCGTGGTTAGTTCAGTTTAAGCTTGTGTCATAAGTTCAGTCAGTCATTTGTCAATTCCACCATTTATCTTCATAAGAATTTCAGTTAAAAAGTACAATTTTGGTAGATCTATCTCAAGGTGTACATACTATCTCTGCTCCACGGTATAGATACATATCTTTGAAAGAGCTCAGTCATTTTGCTTGTACAGCAAAGGACGCCATTACAGAAATTTTCTAGGCAATGGTTGACTGAATTAGCTTGCCTAGCATGCCATAACGGTATTATGAGATCTGCAGATCTTTATAATATGATAGTGAAATCAAACTAGATACTGAAATGACAACATTAAGACTACATAGTTTATATGTCCCTAATTTCATCTGAACATTTTGTGGTTGCCCTTGTCAGGCCGTATGAAAAGGGCTATTAGAATGACATTAAAGTACATAATGCAAATGGAATGGATAAAATGTGCAAAGTCCACAGATATGACCATGGTGGCCCAGCATCTGTAAAATGAAAGATGTATGTTGTGGAGGGAGGTGGAAGGGGGATGTCTTGGAACTGTGGGTGAAGTTATCAGTTAAATATGAGATGGGAAACATCTCATTTTGAACATTTAAGGGCAAGTGCGGCACCCTGTAGGGGTAAAATTGGGTAAAATTGTGTAAAATGAGTTTAAGGCAGTTTTTTAAAGAGCAACATGTCCTTTATCGAATCCTGAAATTATTTTCATGATACCTGTCTCAAAAAGTGTATTTTGATGCAAAAGGAAATGATTACCCTTTATTAGTTGCATCTATCGGGTAATCTTTATCGTCAATTATCTCAAAATCACAGTTTTCGTCACTCTATCCCTTCGATCTGACTTTTTTCTGGTCCAATTTTCATAAAATTTTGCATAGCAACTCTCCAAGCCCCTGTTTTGAGAATGTCGTGGGCTTTTTTCGATATCTTGTGTTTTGGAAGTTTTTTTTTTAATTTTTAAAGTTGAAAATTTTCAAAATTTTCAATGTTTTTTTATGACATTTTTAAAAAAATTATTTTAAAAAAACTATCCAAAAAAAAACAAAAAAAGCCCGTGACATTCTATTTTAAATAAAGTGATCTTTCAAATGGAAAAAAAAACCAACATCCTACCGTGTATTGTTCTCCAGATCGAAGGGTTCAAAGGTATGCAAAAGTCATCCATATTTTCCAATATGGCGGCCAAACAATTGGCGTTTCCATAGCAACGGAGAGAGGAAATTGCGAAAAACTCCAGTTTATCTTCCTTCCTGGCCCTACGTGACCCATTTTTCACGCTAAAATGACAAAGTTCCCTTTATTAATGAAAATCACCTAGTTCTGCCGCACGTCCCCTTAAACTGCACTGGATCATAATCATCATATACCCACTGAAAATGCAGAGATGCGATCGGTGACTTCTGTATATAAGCACAACAAAATATATCTGTAGTCTGTCGTGAAAGCAGAACCTTTACTGGAGAAATTTACTGACATTAATTTTCCTGCAGGCTTACTTTGTATGTGTGAGACCCATTGCCTAAACCATTATATATATTTACATGTACGTGACAGACCCTGACCTCGGCACCATTTCCAAATTGTGGTCAGTGACCCGATTATGCTAGTACAGTCACTCTAATGTACCGCGCTGTTTGGTAGACCATGTTACAGCGGTGCGTTTTCATAACACATTGTACTTTCTTACATAAATTCATAACCCACCCAAATCGAAAAAAGTCATCCAAGTGTGAGTTCGTGAAGGAGACATGGGTAACGCAATCGGTGGGGGGGGAAGGTGCACCGTCGTGTTGGACATCATTGCCATTGTGGATTCCGTAGTGTCTGCCCTCACTTTCGACGGACAGGTCACTGACTTACCCATTTAGCTAACATGAACTAATGGCCTTGTCTTACTCAATAAAGTAGCAAGCAGCTGATACGAAATGTGACTGTGGGATTGGATAGGCTGAGTAAGGAGACGAGCAAAGAGGGGGCGTTTAAAAGCAGTTGAATGCTTGGAATCTTATGTATTGTCTCTGAAGTGAGTTCATGCCATAAATGGTAAAAATTGACCCTACTAGTACTTTAAATAAACCTCCAAGAGTTCAAAATATCAATTGTAAGAAATGTGAATGTTAGGTACCTGTATCTTACTGCCTTTGAATTTATAAGGACATCGGGCTTAAACTTCATAAAAGATAGATCAATACTCATCTCAGCTTCACCCCACCTTATCACATTTTTTTAAATGAAGATGGTGCCCATTGACTGAAATAGATTGCCTGCAGAATTTCAGACAGAAGTAAGTTTTTTCCTACTTTCTGTGTGCAGAAGGATATCAGTTCTTATGTACAACAAACTAAGGTAACTTGGTTTATCTTTGTATTTGTGCAGGGCAACTGACGTTAACAAGTCAAGTGAGTCTCTTAATAGTGGAGGCAGCAAAGACAGCATCAGCAGCAAGAAGAGCACAGGAAGCGGAAACAAAGTTGGAGATTCCAGCGCCATCATCAAAATGCCCTACAGTGACAAAAGAAAACGGATTCTGATTGTGGGCTCGGGAGCTGCTGGGACAGCTGCAGCTTATGCCCTTGGGAAGCAGCCTGAGAAGTTTGATGTTCAGGTGTGGGAGAAGAAGGCACAGCCTGGTGGTGTGGCCACATCAGAATATATTGAAGGTAAGGATAGTAAATCTGAATCTCAGAGGGTGCCAGAAACACTCTGCTTATGTAAACAGTGATACTGATTGATTCCTATAGACAAGCATTGAACTGTCAACTTCAATTACAAAACTATAGTTTATTATAGTTTTGAGGATGATTCAGTTAAACTTTTAGGATTTCTCATTTGATTTCTCTTAAGATTTGTAGATTTAGATCCTTAGATTTGTAATAAGGCAACCTTGTTTTGATGAAGTTAGATGGCATGATACTGTCGTCAGTGAGTATTTTGATAGATCAGAAATAATCAGAAGTCCCTGGGTAGGCTACCACAAGGGCCTATGATAATGTGGTATGACAGGGTCATATAATGTTATTCCTTCCAGACTATCTCATAAGAGTGTTTATAACAACATAAGCACAAATTTGCTGGACCGTTATAGTAATTTCTTTGGCATGAAGTAGAAACTACTTCTGCATTATCTTTTGATCTACTGTAATTCTACTTCTTTGGTATGAAAGAGAAAATGAGTGTTTTGGTTTTTTTATTGGGGGGAGGGGGGCTCAGACTATCAGTGAATTCTATGCACACCAATTATTGTACTTGTACGGTATATGAACTTTCTGTACTGTATAAATATAATATTTTAAAAATATCAAAATTTAAATAACTACCTTACAATAGGTTAAAGAAAAAAAAAAACAGACATTATATTAAAGCAAAGTATACATCAACAAATAGAAGAAAACCAGCCAACACAGAAACAAATAAAAGAAAAAAAGAGGAGGGAAAATGTAAATAAATAAATAAATGCCTTTTTCAGTATGCTTATACAGCAACCTCAAGAGTTCAGTGTGTATCGGACCTTTGAGATCATAGTTATTACAGTCACTCTTACTGATCTCTGCAGTGTCAATTGTGGACGGACCTTTACTGTGTAGGTCTATGAGAAATGAGTGTTGTATAAAGATTGTAGTAATTTTGTCAGATGTGTAGACAGTCATTTACATTATCTGTTAATCTAATTTTATTTCTTTGACATGAAACAGAAGATGAATGTTAGTATTGTGCCAAAAAAATGGGTCTATGTTGTGGCAAGTCAGTTAGATATATATGTAAATAGTCAATTCATTTATATTATCTGTTGACATAATTTTTTTTTTTCCCTAGGTCCTGGTGACTTGATGATCAATGATGGTGTTCAGGGTGGTAGCCCAACCTACAGAAATACTCTGAACCTGATGTCTGAGTTTGGATTAAGAGGATCCCCTGTGTACATGATGATCTCCTTTGGTAAAGGTCCCACCGCTTGGACAAACTATACCAAGACAGAACTGATAGATAAACTCAAGGATGAAATCAAGAGATTTGGTAAAACACTTCGTATCATTAATAAACTAGAGTTCTTTTTCATATTCATTCCCATCTCCAAGGTCCTGAAATGGTTTGGCTACTCGGATGCATTTTGCTATGAGATGGTTTTTCCACTGACTGCTTTGTTTTTTGGCACCGGTAACCAGACACCCAGTGTGTCAGCAGCCATCGTGGCACGAGTTTTCTTGGATGATGACTTAAGACTCTTTGACTATGATCCTGAGAGACTTCTCAGCCAGACCCCAGAAATGTTTGCTTTCCCTAATCTCAGAGACATGTACCAAAAGATAATGAAAGGCACCAGTGTTGCTTACCATCCAAACAGAGCAGTGTCCACAGTGACCAGAAGGGAAGGCAAAGTTTATGTAGTCGATGAAAACGACAATGAAGAAGTCTTTGATGAGATCATATTTGCCTGTGATGCAGAAACCATTCTGAAGGTACTGAAGGAACCAACATACATGGAGCATAAGGCTCTGAGTAATGTGAGGTATTACAATGATGTCACCCTTACTCACGAAGATGATGACTACATGGAGAAACACTATGAGCTGCACAAAGATATTGATCAGTATTTCATCAGAACAGACCCCAATGACCCATCCAAACTAGAGATGTCCTTCAATTTGTCCAACTACCAACCACACCTAAAAACAACAGACAGAAATATTTACCAAACCATATTCCTGGATGATGCCCACAAAGACATTTGGACAATAGATGAAATAGACAAGAAGAAAATCCGCTTCACTAGATGGTGGCGCCAGTTCTCTCACACATGGCGTCATTTTGCATTTACTGTGCCCCTCTGGCGTTATCTTCAGGGTACAAAGCACACCTGGTACTGTGGCTCCTACACACTCATTAACACACATGAAATTGGTGTTATCTCAGGTTTTGCCGCAGCTTGCCGCCTAGGTGCCAAATACCCATTCCTGGAGGATGATCTTGCTCGCAAACAGTTTGAGCAGTACCTTCTCATGATTCATGGCAAGCCCAGAAATTATGGATGTAATGCTGGGACCATTAAGTCAATTTTTTTGGCACCTTTAATGTTCATCTTTGCTGGGCTGGCACTGTTTATTCAGTTTATCATGAGATGTTTGGGAAAAGATGTGTAGCAGGCCTCCATGACGTACAGGTTGCTTTAGAACTCAGGGAACAAAGACTGGCAGAACACATTCTGCACTAAATAATAAATTTTCATATTTACCGTTATGAGTATCTTATGAAACCAAGGTTAATTTGACAAAACCTAAAGCTTTATGTGCGTGTATGCATTTGAAATCAGACTTCTATGAGCATATACATGATATAAGGTGCAAAGGTGCTTGGCACACAGGTACGTTTGTTTTTTAAATAATATGAATCATCATTGCTCCCCCTTTGTTGGTATGGTCCTGATGCATGATTTGACCAATGTAACAGTTACATGTCTTAATTTCTTTTTAAGCCTGCCTATGACAAAATGATAGCTATATTACACTGTTGACACAGCTGCAATCGGTTGTCTGGAACATGCAACATTCTGATTAACTATCATTTGATAAGATGATGTCCTTACATGACATTTATCTGACTACAGCAAACAGTTTGCAGTGTTCAATTCAAAGAGGGAAGATGCCAGGAAATGGTTATAATTTTGCATGGGACGTGGGCAAAGATTAGCTGATATGATGATAAATAAGCATAGATACCACCATAAAATGCCAAAGCAGTGAAGATGCCACAGACTTCCATGATATAATATGTTATTTTGTCATGTAAAGTGTATTCCTTCTGTGTATAGGAGTAGTTAGATAATTGCCTGTAGAAGTTTTGAATTCTGTACACTTTTCTGTTTAGAGATATACCTTTACATACAGTTATTCTTAGTCTTCTTCATTGTGGGATCACATATACTTTGTCTGCCGTTATGCCCAGTTTCATGGTCTTGAATAACCATGCTGTAATGGCAGTAGTATTTATTTAAATTCAAGCTTGATCAATAATTTTTTTATTGCAGTATTATACTTAAACATTTTGTCGTCCGGGGAAATAATATTGTTGTAAGTCCTTAAAATCATATAAGGACTTACGACAGTATTATTTCCAGACGGCAATATGTATTACGAAATTCATGATTGTGCAAATATTTGTCTAATTCCCAGTATCTTCTTAGTAATTTAATATAATCTGTGCCTGTTATAAAAACACATTTATATATTAATCCAAGAAATACACTTATTGCAAAACATTCCCACAGCTGCGTACCAGTTCTGTTCACAATCACAACCACGCTGCAACTAGGAAATTCCGTTCACTCCAATCATGAAAAGGGTTAGTGCTACTCCCGCCTTACAGCAGTGGCAGCAATGAGGAAACATCATCTAAGACAATAAAACATTTTGGAAGGATGTGATCTACTGTGTGAAGGGCCTGCTCATATAGAGTGACCAGGTGTGATAGTTTTAGTTTCACACTTCTGTGTTGGCATCATATGGGCATCATAATGCTCCACTCTTGGGGTGTTAAGTCCACAAAAGAGATGCCATTGTATCTGGAAAGTGGAGGCAAGGGAGAGGAATAAAGGATTCTGACCCATAATGACAGCCCATGGTGGCAGTTTTGGCAGCAAAGAGGAAAAGGGGAATGACCAGCCTGGTTTGATCAGTAAAAAAAAAATTGCTACACCCCTATTTGAAAGATTAGTGTGTCCTGTGAAGCGGTAATGCTGTAGAGTTTGTTCAGGTCACTGTGATCTTGGAGAGTTGTACACGCCACTCTACTTTTGAATAAGTTTACTAGTCAGCTGGTGGCAGTGTTGAAACATCCTGATGTACTGATCAAGTATGAGTCAGCATCTTAAAAGAGACTAATAGAATGAAAAAACTAAATATAAAGCATCTGTATATATATTAGCCAAAAATACTTATAGTACTAGGAAAATAAAGAGAAGAGAAAAGTGGGCCTAAAGATAGTGTACCCATTATCCATAATTATGTACCTAGTGTATCTGTATTAAATGTGCTCCACTGTAGTACAATTTACCACTTACGAATTTTATGAAGGGGTGTTTGAATTTACTTACCCTTTAACTGGCTGACAAAAGAGATTCAAAGTTAATTTGACCATAAAGAGGTGGGTGTATTTATACTGTATTTGCATTACACTGACCATGGGCCTCATACATGTGAAGCATTGTCCAGCCTCAGGTGAAATGAAAATGATTTTGCACTACAGCTTCCTTTTGTTGGCACCAAAGAGTGGTATACATGAACACTTATACTTATATAACTTTACAAATTCTAAATGTGGGAGAACTTTGCTCCTTTCTTGTTATCTTTGTATTTCGTATGTGGACAGATTTTTTTGTCAACCATGATATTATTTTTAGTTTCATGCATCTTTAAGCATGACCTTATTTGAGTATTTTGGTTGGTCACTGATCAAAATCTGTTCACCCCCTTGAGGTTTTTAGATTTTATCAATGCGCTTGTACCATTTTCTGTGAATGATATTATTGTGAAAAATTATTATTATATATTATATTTGATGTTATAGATTTACATTATTATGAAAAAATAAAGTGAAAAGTACCATCTTCCATAAATATGTCGTTTGCTTACCTATTTTCCTTTCCTTTGCCATTTTACTGTTTTATACTTTGAATGCCACATTCTGTCCATTTTTCTTCACCACCGGTCTTGTCCTCTTTACTTACCACTGCCATTCAATTCTTTATTTTATACCCCTAGTGTGACTATGAGCAATGACACCGGTCACATAACAATCCCATTAAAAAGTCACTCTGGAAAGCCTCTAGTCTTCTTGAATAAGGACGAAAAATTAAGAGGTTCTCTTTACATGCTGTATCAATTAAATACTGTACCATGGCAGTGACAGTTTTAAAGATGGGCCAGGTGGCTGCTGTTCAGCAAAATTGATAGGAAAATTCTATCCAGTAATTTAGTCTTACAATAACTAAGGCACATTACAGCCATAACCATGCTGATGCACTTCAAAAGGTTAACTCAAACAAACAAACTTGTGATTTCTTCAAAAATTTGCAGTTTCTGGTGAATGTTGAGAAAGTTTCCTCACCTTGTTGGAAGAGCATTTTCGTTCTGTGAAAGTGGTAGAATGTGTAATTGGGGTGAACAGAATATTAAAACTGCATGAGTGAATAATAGAAAGGTCACTGATGTCTGACTTACTAGAAATACCAATGACGTATTTGATATACATAGTGTGCTATGAATCAAACACAACCCTTCACTGAATCTAACAAGAGTTCCAGTCATCACTATGACCTGTTTATCATAAAATAGATAGAGTGTGCCGAGGACTAGCCTACGAAAAAAGACAGTGAGTATGTTCAATTCTTACTATATGAACATCCATTCTTCTTTCAACCTCCCATTTCTCTAACTGCCTTCTGCCATTTGCTTGTCTATGTTGTAATTGCTTTCTGATCTTGAGATTTCTAAGAGACATTCAAGTGTGTAAATGAGTTTTTGTAATGGTGGAATTTGGAATATTTCTATACTAACGTTCACCCTGAGTTCAGCAGCTAAATTAGTTTATTAAAAGGGAAAAAGAAAATTGAGTCTCATGGCCTCAGTGGGTCCTAAGGCAGTTGAATTTTTAGCAAAAGTTTCTCAGGTGATAACAATTGTGCACTGAAGTACAACAGAACCCAGAAACTTCAATTTCAGAGGACCAGCTCAAAAGAATTCAAGTTCATAAGAAATTTGGCAACACTGACCTTGTTTCAGTTAAAAATACCTGTGTTTTTATAAAATAAACATGGAATCTGAAGCTGACAACCTAAAAAACATTCCATACAGGATCCCTACGTAAATTTCAATTTCCTAATTTCTGTCTATATCTGAATGGAAGGTGTTCTTTTCCTACATAAAATTGCTCTTCAGTTCCTCTATTGTCTAAGTTGCCCCAACGCATAGTGTTTTTGAGGCAATCCTGCATAAGACAGTCCAGCAGACTCAGATTTGGAAAATTTGGCACCTACTCATGAATTGTGTTTTTCTTTGGTTGATCTGTTTCCAAACATCTCTCTCAGCCAGGCCAAAGAGAAACTGGAGATACATTTATGTACTGTTGCACAACATTAAAGAAACCATTACCAGGTTCTATCCATATGTTGTCGATCCAGGGGAGCCCAAAACAATTTCAAAATGTTGACCTAACGCTCTGGGTTAAGAAGAAAGAAGCATCATTAGTGCAAATTTCTGATATACCCTTTTTCACATACTTTGTACCACAGTGGGCAAATGCACATATGTGGCAGTGGAATTTAGTTGATGATCCACTCTTGGCTGTATCTATATTCCTGAAAGAAATTGAGGCAATCCAATGAAAAAACAATTTTATTATGGTTTTATTTATGTCTTTTTTTGTGTGTGATAAACTATATTACAAATCTGATAGTCATATCCAACACAGTTTTCAAGTGGCTGAGAGCAGGATATTTTGCCTCATGCAAAATCAAACTCCTTCTCCTTCACCATCACAGTCAATCTGTCACACACTGTAGCATAATGCTCACGCTCCTTTCTCATACTGTGCCACATACCCAAAAATTTGTTTTAAACATGTTTAATGTACATTTCCATAATTTCAAATACCTAATGACTACTTTAACGCTTCAACACAATCTAATCTCTGTACCCATTTGAAACCTGCAGGCAAGCTACAGTTACTTTCCAAGTTAATACAGCCCCAACCCCGATCCCAAAGCCCAGACATGCTCATATATGAAATGTGAGAAGAATCTTGCTAAGATGTGGAGCCTTCGGTCTGCTTTTCCTTTGTCCGCTTCGCATCCTCCATTGCTTGAAGTGCCAATTCCAACTGACTTTTGTGCTTTGCCTCTGCTTCAATAAATGCCTACAAACAGAAACATGGGGCCCGTTCAATACTTTTGATTTGGACAGAACTTCAAATAAGGAAAGTAGCAATGATGTATATATATGAAACTGCAACTAAGAACTGAAGAAAAACTGCAAGGTAATATATAAAGATTTATGAATTCCATATTTGAAACAGGGTATATATCAAAGAAACTGATTACCTTGGACTGCCATTCAAATACCAAAAATATGTTAAATGACAGAACAGTGCATATAATATCTATGCAGATGAATTGCATACAAGAACAAAGGTTTGAGATCTGTGACTCGAATGTGCTCTTAAGGGTACAATATTTTATCTTTGAATTCTGCACATCAGTGACTTATAAATTAATCACAACCACAGTGCCAGTGCTCACAGCACGAGTAGTCCAAGTTTTGATTTCTTTCAAGCATAGAAGTTTGTAGAGGCTTGTAAGCAAGAAGACACTGCACAAACAATCTAAGTTTAATTACTTTCAAAGCACAGAGGCTTGCTGAGGTTTGTAGGCAAATAGACTTATCTCTGTTAATTCCGACTAAAATTACATGTGGCATTGTATATATAAAATTTATATTGTGGAGTTTTCAGGACATTTCCAGTACTTGCGTGCACAGAAAACTGGCTACAACTACAATTTTCTTTGGCTATGTCAACTAAAATTCAGTATTGGATTTAGTGAACTTCTAAACATCCCCAGAACTTTTTTAGAACACATCCCCTGTAACACTGTACCTTAATAACTGCAGCAGGTTCTGTCTGCTCCAGTTCCTTGACCGCCTTAGCACACTGACTATCAGGATGGACTACGCAATATAGTGAAATCACATCCTTTGCATCAGAGGCTCTGTAAATTAGAACAATAAAAAAATACAAACAGAGTAAACAATTGGCTGGAAAAGTACCGTCCAACAAATTTTTATCCATTTAGCAAATATGAACTTGAATGCTGACTATGTCTTTCAAAAGCAATGAGGAATAATGAAAGATCAACTTGTAGTTTATCATTTCTACAAAGTTGTGGAAAGGACATCATAACACTTCACTTTAACATGTACTGTTGCCCCACAGCTTTTGTCTTCAATTTAGTTCCAGCACAAAAAAAGCACAGTGAATCCTGTCATCAGATTTTGATTATTTCACTACATAACATGAGGCTAACACCACAAAAATGGACTGCTAACTATTAAGGTATCTAAAATCCTTCTATTAATGATACTAATATTCATGAGAAAATAGTCAATTTTTAACTCATCTGCACTGGTTCAATGCTGCTGTTACCCCACTCTTTGTAACAAAGTATCCTGCAACCTATTCATACTCATATCATTTCCAGTATCACTATCAAGAACAGCTTATATTCAGGTCTTGCACAGCAACTGCCCTGTCAACTTTTCAATACATATAAAATACAAAAAGGAAATCACAAACACCCAAAAATTAAACTAAACTATAATAGGAATACAATTTTACATGATAAAAGTAAAATCCTTATGGCCTTAAGAAACATATCATTATTCAGGCTTATCAGAAAGCTGGAGACAAACTTATGAACAAGACAATGACAGCTGCAAAGCAGGGAAACCACCAGAAAAAGTGTTTTCTGCAGCCAGCAGGACTTACAAATCTCTGTTCATCATGTCAAGCAGGAGGAAGTCAATCATATGATGCCAGACCAAGTAAAATGCTAAGGAGCCAAAATGCCTTGTTGATCTCAAAACTTCATGCTCATGGTTTGAATTTATGGCATTGAATACTCGATGAGTAGTCTGTGGAAAGAAAGAAGAAATATGAAAACTGTGGACAGTTAAGAGTAGTTAAGACAAAAACAGCATGCAAATTCTTGTCTACACTGAAGGTGAAAGTTATTACTCCCATAGGCAAATATATGTAGATTCATTTCTATATTTACAATTTTTGTACTGACACTTTAGCTGTCAATTTTTCCCTAGTAGACTGTAACTGTTAACAGCCCATTTTATGTAGAGATGTGGCAAGTGCAATCATGTATATTTATCAGTACTATTCACAGGAGTGGAAAGCACTTCATTATGTCTGCAAAACAGAAATAATCATCTGATTTTGAGTTTTGTGTGCACAACGGTAGGATGCATGATAGAAAATTTGTTAACTTTGACACATTTCTTTATTCCATGTAAAAAAAACTGCCATGCCTTTTTGTTGGGCCAAAAAATATCTTGTTTCATATGTCTCAACTTCCTGTGAATGCCCCCGAAATTTTTTTCACGCATCTCACTATTCTTCCCAGATCATATCTATCTTGAAAACAACTTTATGAACCTGATTATATAAATGTACAAGTAACTAAGAACAGTCCAGCTCCTTACAATGAACCATCTCAAGATTGATAATAGGATCATCATAACCACTACTACAGATGTCAACAGCAATGAAAACAGAAAATATCAAAACACAGGGTGTGTGTAGAAATTTGGGTGATAAAAGGTTATTAAGAAGCATATCTCTCCCTCTCTCTTGCAGACAGCCAAGGACACAGACCCAAAGAAATTTTCTGGTTATTGTGCATCACAAAATAACAGGATGCCATAAAATAACTGCTAGTTAAAAGAACTGATGAAACGATGGGGCGTGGATGTAGGGAAGGGGCCTTCGTTTGATTTAAGGGCAGAGAGAAGGAGGGTGCCAACTTTATTTTCTGGTTGTGATTAATAATAATCACCATATACTGCTGTTCTGTTACTGGCAATGGTTTCCATTTGTGTCATAAGTTTGATCATCTGTCATTTTCAGTGTTCATCTTCATATGGATACTTACAGTTACAGTTAATCAGTATTTCTGTTAATAAGTACACTTTTGGTTGGTCCCAAGAGATATGCATTGTCTGTGCTTCACTGCACCTTAAAATCTGCAGGAAAAGCTCTGTGATTTGTTTTTGTAGGCAAACTCTCGAAGTAGTTCTGAACTAAAAGGATTAACAGGTGAATTGTAACTTACTCTGATAAAATCTGGATCATCTGGTTCAAACTGGCAGCAAGCTCTGTCCAGAATGTAGAGATACTTTTTCTCTGATATCATCCTCTGCAACATGAACAAGGATGACTACAATGATGTATAATATGGCGAAACAATTTGAAGAATGTCTGTAAACAATCATCTTCCCTTTATAATCTGAAACAGATTACATGCATCACAACTAAAACAGGATTGCCAGTTTAGTTCAGAGATCCTTTGAAAACGAATTCTAAGGTAACTTTTAATCTTCAGTGAAAGAATGTAAATGAACTGCCTCTTTAATATTTCAGCTAAGAAGCATTAGAGAACTCCAATATTACACTGCTGTATTTACTGACACCAGATACTTAGCACAGTTAAATAAATCCACAATCCCATCAAGGCACAGGTTAAAGAACATGGCCAAATGGTCATGGCTATGGACTCAAAATTTAAAAATCAGCTGCCTGAGCCCCATCAAAGTCATCCTGTGAATGCACTGGGAAAGCAATTCATTCACATTTTTCTTTGTTCTCAGTAAACCTATCCATAAAATGGGTACCAAGGTCTAGGCAATGAGAGATATTATTTTGAATGCTAATGAACAGCATCCAAGGAGCTGAAAAAATTAAGAGTGATCTGGCCTGCTGGAGTAAAAATAATGTGAAGTCAAGTACGCGAGCATACCTGGAAACAAGACTTATAAACTTCATTCTTATCTTCGTTACCTCCAGGTGCTCCTCTTCAAACATCTTGGGCTTCAAGTACTCTCTGCCCTCCCTTGGGTTGTATATCTGGTTCATTCGTTCCTTCACATCCCAAGGAGCAACTTTCAGTGTTCCATCAGGCTCTCGAACCACAACATGTCTATGCTGAATACAAAAATTTCATATCATGAAATGAAACAAGAATTTAAACAAAGCATATCTAGTGAAGCACAAAGGACTTTACTCTGTCTGCGTGAAGGTTTGTGATGGTGTAAATAAATTCTATGTCTCAAGCCATATGGAGAAACTGCCCCACAGCACCAGTAAGGCTGAAAAGAGATTTTTGTAACACTAGTTTTGAAGAACTTCTCAAGCCAGTGAGATGTAAATGAAAATACAACAAAGCCATAATAAGATTCAGCCTGATTCATAATCATTCAGTCTGATTTTATTACTCTAAAACGGTCATCCGTTTGAATGCACATTTTAAATTAAATGCTCTGATGAATTAATTTCTTTAATTCTTATTACATTTTCAGAGTAACTTGCAAACCACTTAAGTTTTTGTGTGTTTTTATAGCCAAGGACAATGATCTCTCACATAATTCTTCATGCCAAGATTTAAGCTCATAATTTCTGTAGTTATGGAGTCTACAAATGACAAAGGAATAAAATCAGTATAGAAGATCATATGAGGTAGCTTTATCTATTATAATAGCAGTTTTTGAAACACACAGAATGAAATACTTAAATGTTTTGAAAAAGTGAGAGAATTGCTTCAGCATCCCAGTTCAGTTTCCATATTAGCACGACATACTTTTACAAAAAAAAAAAGGGGAGACAGAGGGTAATAGGCTGTCTTAACTTCAGCAGGATTGTGATAAGCAAAGCAACAGGGTGGAGATGCATGGTTCCAAGGAAAGAGAAAAGACAGGGTTGGGAACTGGGTCATGGAATGTGGAATGTTCACTACTCTTTGCTGGGAGAGGGACAAGTGTTATGGTTCTCAAGTTCTCAACTGCTTAATCTTCTCTTTCAAACCAGCACCTCCTTCCATTTCTCACTCCTCCTTGTCATGTTCCACATAAATAACACTACAACAGCACTATTAATTTTATGTTGCCAAATCTCACACATAACTTTGAACAACTTGAAACACAGGTACAAAGGTTGTTATAAAACAGCCACATTTTGACAAATTAATTTTTGGAATGCCAAAAGCTTATATAAATTACTTACTCTGTCTTTGACACCAAATGATATATCTGTGAACACATAACTTGAAGTATCAAAGTCTGCCAGATCTGGATCAACTGACAAGGGTGTAAGGTTGGGTTTACGAGGGTTCATGTAAGGTGGCATCTGCAATCTGCCCTTCAAACGTTCTTTTGCTTCTGTGAGTATCTGGTCACAGGGCAACAGAGTAAAGTCAACAGGGTACTATGCAATGCCATCGACACATCTAAATACTGTACATGAATATTACATCCCATACTCTTGTTTTCTCTGATGTCATATTTCTCCATCCATTCTCTTGGATTCCTTTCATTCTGTTCCTCTTTCCAGTTCCCATCATTCCTGTATAAAGCCCAGAGCTTAAATTGACTATCCTTTAGCCTTCCTTTATCTTCGTATCTCTTTAAACTCGCCAATAAAAGCTTGGGCCCTTGTTTGCAAAAATAAATGGCTGCCTCATTCTTGCAGGCCTGTCAGTCTCCAATGATGACTGCTGTAAACTGTAATTTAGAGCAGTTTCTTGTGAGTGTAAGATACTGTACTACAACTGCTTAAGAAAATACTGGTGTCGGCCTACAGCTTTGAATAAAACCACATTGTCTTACCAAGAACAGTAATTATCTCCAGTTTAGCAGAGATGAGTTTCAGAATTCACCAGAAGTAAAACAAGTGATGCCCCCACTAGCACTTGAGAGTTAAGTTAAATGAATTTGTTTCAGGGCCTCATACGAATAAGGATTCTAAGACATTGTCTTTTTAGGTCTGAAAGGAGCTGCTCCAAAGGAGAACATAAATCAGCAAATTCCTGTTATTTCCCTTCAAAATGCAGTTTGGTTCCAGCCTGCTGGAGCATACAGACTGTGAACTCTGCCTGTTATTTAAAGAATAAACTATGCAATTAAATGTTCCCACTGATAATTCCTGAGAGTTTAAAAGGATGAACTACTTCTGTCAAAAGTAGGTGCAATTTCAGAGCTGCAGGAAAAAAAGGTTAGTCATGCTTTGTATCAAATTTTTGTCTTTACATGTAACTTTCTTAATGTACCATCTTTAAGTTTGGTATCAATATTTTCAAAATAAAGGAAACCAAACTTACCACTTTCAGTTCTTCATCTGTAAGTAGCTTGTAGCTAGGTCTTTCCAAAGGCTTTTTCTGAGGTCTGGCAATTTTCAGCAGATCAAATCCTGTAATTCTGTAAAGAAGGTCTTGCACTTTCTCATCTGAAAATATTGGGAAGGGATCTCTTGGACCAGCAGATTCTGATGGGTCGATATTGCTTTTACCTGAAAGAAAACAATGTTATTACATTATAAACAAAGATAAAACAAAGAAACACAACAGCACATATTTATCTGCAAATGATTTCTGTATCCCTTACCTTGCCATCTGTTCAGGACAAGCAGTCTCAGCAAAGTTTTATTTTAAAGGATTTACCATTTGATCACTTTAATGCCCTTCATTACCAGTTTTTCTTCCATTAAGATCTTTCTGTTCCCGTTCTCTCTCATGAGACATCACTTAAACAGTATCCAGATACAGTTGGGCCCACTTAATTCAATTTCGCTGGGACCACTGCAAGTGGTTCAAAATACTGTACCTGTTTGGAGTCACGATTTTTACAATGGAAGCACATGTACTTGTATAACTATATTATTTTTATGCACAGCAATCTCTACTGCAGAGGGGAAATTGGATAAATCACCTCTTTTCAACTATGCTGTACCATTCTATTCATTTGTGAGTCCTAAAAAATGCCATTTTGGGTGAGACAAGATCCAGTTTGAAAAGTGGCAACACCAAGAAAGGCTGCTTGGAACCGATAAAAAAGGCACCATGTTCCTGGCTTGGAGTTTCATTTCTCCTCCTGCCTCACCCCATTCCCCAAACCCTCCTTTCAGTAGAAAAAAAAAATTTTTTTGTGCCACCAGGCATGAACAATGCCCATCCTGCTGGTATGTCTGGGTAAGTTTAGATAAGAAGAAAGGTGCAAACTGTTTGGGTAAAGAATCCACTTCTTGAACTTTTCGTTTCCTCAATCTTATTTCTGACACTTCATCTGAAACTTTTGTGCATTGTGCATGCTTTAAGCATACTTTTTGTCATTTTAATCAATGTCTAATTTAAAATCGATCTCTATAATGTCAAATTAAGCTAAATAAAATCTCATAATCCAAAAGACTGAATTACATGGACTCTATGTCAGATTGTATTCTGGGCTCACAGAAACTTCAAAAGGATGAAGCACACCCTCTGAAAAAGAAAGTTACAATACACGTTAACAAATATTCTAATCAAATGTACAGTGGACAGATACAGACCCCCTTGCTCTTGGTCTAAATTCAGAATGTAACTCAATAAAGTCAACTATATTAGGAATCTTACTCTCAAAGACAAGATCTTTTGAAATTCAGAAAGATTTCCATGGGCACTCCTCCCTCCCTCTTTCCTTTCCTAATAAACAGGGGCATCTGTCAAGGGGAGCATAAAATTAAAAAGTAAACTGGATCTGTCTAGTCACAAACTGTGCCATGTTTGGCCCTCCTGTACCTCTCTTATGTAGACGCCTTCAAGGTCATGTCTTGTTAAATCGAGACAATAGCATTCATGCAGTGGTGGGAAGCATGAAATCTAATAGGGAACAATATTAATGGGCCGCATGACATCACAAGTAATGCGCTCTACGTGGTGCCCATGAACAACGCCAACTATATAACTTCCACTGTACAGAGAGAGGTTTTTGTGATTTTTTTTTATGTGAAATCCATAATTTATATGTAAAGGCATCTCAAACCATTAATCACAGTCCCTTGTTATCATACTTATTATTTTGAAGCTTGTTTACACATTTCTGAATACTATCGTGGTTTCTGTTTTTTTGTATGTTCCCAACGGAACTTTGTGTTTTAAGTATCTTCTTTTCATAGCTTATATAAATATAAGGTCAGAATGTGCATATAATTTGCTTGATCATATTAATGTTCCTTCTTCAGTGACATTAATCATGGATTCATCATAATAATATACGCGGCTGTATGCTTGATATTAAATGACAATATTTGATGCTAGTTATAAAACTAGTCTAGTTGAATAGTTCATGCAATTATCTGAACATTTGATGTAAACAGTAGGCTAACCAAACAGGCTTTAACAATGTTTATTTTCCTTCACAATTCCTTGCCCACTAATTTTATTAGATATAATGACCTTGTGAGCTTGATTAGACTAGGAAAGATCTATGCCATCGAATATTCATTTTACAAGTTTGAAACAAAATTTAAGATTGGAAAATCATAACTGAATAACCAACCAACCCATGCATATGTAGAAGTTTTAGAACAACATCATAAAAATTAAAGAAGAACGTTTGCCCCATTGTTCGTCCCACAGTGGTCAAGACCTTTTGACAGGAAAAATATTTAGAAGTCTATAGTCTACACTTGCCAGTCATTTTCTACCATTTGTTCGCTATTAAAGTTCAAAAGGAATTCCAAATCACTCACATATGAAACACCTAGAGTTAAGGTTAAGGGTAGGATTAGGATTAGGGGCTGGGATTAGGGGTAGGATTTGGGTTGTATTAGTAGACATGAGTTCTGGTTAGGGGTGTGACTGTTCCTTGAAGTAAAAGTTCTCAAAAAGGAAAGGAAGCTCTCTGTAAAAGTGTAAATTTCCAGTGTAGGAGAATTCACATAATGCCACAGGTGTTATGCAATTTGCACTGGATTCCAAACTAGGTGTAAAATCTTTAGAGATCTAGTCTAGATCTAGACTATACGCTAAATGTGCTGCCTGAGGGCACCGTCCTGATCGTAATTCGTAACCTTTTTCCTCACCACTTATTGCGATTATCGATAATAGATTTTCTAAGGTCAAAAGCTTATTTTACATTTTAAAGGAAAATTAAATTACAAGTAGCACAAGGGACTGACATTTCCTGCTGGTATGAAAGCATCTCTGAACTCCAATGATGGATGCTTGATTTCTGACTAAATTACGTCCGCCAACTCCTATGCACGACAGTAGAGGTTTCCAGCTAAAGGAGGCCGCCATCTTGGATTACAGAAAATGCAAAATTTGGAATGGCATTATATTTAAAGGGAGGAGACTCTTACTGCATAACGACGTTTATAGCAACCGCTGTTTTACACATTTTGCGCATACGCAGTGTAAACTAGATCTTCTAATATGGAATAAGATCCCAACAATTCAATATTTTTTTATATTTGATTGTCATTTATACAACAGCTGCTTATATTCACATTATGTTTTAATGGAGGCGATTTGGATTTTAATGAGAATATATTTATAAATATTACTCCGCGTAGGATTTGTTTTCTTTGGAGAGCCTTGAGAGTGAACGGAGGTACGATTAGCATAGGCCATTGGGTTGCTGACACACAACACTATCCTCAAAGATGCAGCGGCACATTACAGATCGCGTTGATTTCTCCAAATTTGGCGTCCCAAGCTGGAGAATTGAACAAAGATATGCACCTGGTGTCCTGATTGGAAATTGGTCTGAGGAAAGACTCACGGTTAGTCTGTCACTGTCCTCCCCTTTCACGTTCACACTCGAAGGAAGATCTTCGCCTTAGGGCTTAGCGCAAGTGCGTTGATATGATCAGATAAATATTAATTCAGGAATATACCTCTAACCATTTCATTGATGATTATGAACTTGCAGTTTTAGACAAGTCACGAACTCTCCTCCTAAGGTGTGTTCTGGGGTTGCATTTAGGATTAGGGTAAGCTAATCGTGTTAGGGAAGATTTAACATCTGACCATTCCTCTGGGAGAGCCCGTAGATCTAGATATTTCTGGAGTTTTGAGATGTCAGGCGACAGCAGAGATTGGAATAGTGGGTTGCATGATACAGGCGTTCTGGATAATTACCCTTCATATCGATCAAGATAACTGCAACCGCCTGTATAAATTGGAAGAGAATCACTGATATGGGAATGGCTGGAACTACTGTCAGCCCAACCTCCCAAGAGATGAAATTTTTAGGAAAGAATTGACTGCCATTGAAAGTAAATTGGAGTAGTTGCCATATAGAAATACTCAGAGTGAAAGTGAATAATTAGAGTCCAGTCCTCACTTTGCACCAAAGCCAGTGTCATTTTACTGCCAGGCATAAATGTAGAAGGTTCACCTGTATCATTTCTATTTTCCAGACCAGATTCCACTGTCTTTTTCGTTTGCCTGTACATGGCAAGACTTTTGTTAGCTGCCTGTGGCAAGCAGCGATTGAACTGAAGGGCTTATATCACTTCATAACAATTGCCCGCAAAATGTTTGTATGGCAGTATATTGTAGCTGAATACACTTATTACGTTCTCAAATGGCAACATAGAAATTAATGCATCCCATTTAAAGTAACAAATTTGAACAATTCAGCAAGTTCCTGGAGGAGAACATTTGAAATCCAGCAAACAGGCAAAAACCAGCTGATAAGGGGGAACAAATGGACAGTTGTTTTCTTTTATCCTATGTACTAGAGCAAAGTCTCACCACCATCCTGGCATCTCCAACTTATTGAGCAGCAAAAAATCTTCCAGTGCACTAGGCAAGATGCTGTTAGCATTATTCTGTATTCTGTAAGCACTAAGCAAAGTCTGACTGCTCAGCACTTGCCTAAGTGCTGCTGTTGTAATAGGCTACGCGATCTTCAGCCCAACGTTTATTTGACTGTTTGGTCTTTACGCAAAAGAAAAGCCATACCCAACACATCAGAGTGGAATTTTTGTCTTTCTTTTTTTACTTGAATAAGTTTGTTCATCCTAACATTAGAGGTATGACCTATGGCTGTGGCAGGAGAACTAGTAGTGGTAGCAGTAAGTAGTTTTATTTAGACCAGGCAAGACAAGGCTAGACAGTGCCAGTTGTTTACGGGAATTTCCCAGGGGATGGCACGTGATGCAGTAGCAGTTGGTTCTTGTTCTGGGACAGCGATTGTTCTCACAGTCCAGTTTGTGTTTCAGTTATCAAATTCCTCACCTATACTGGCAGCTATAGAAAATATCTTAATAGATCTACTTTTGGGAAGTTAGGAAGGGCAGTTTGATGTGTAAATTAACTTGATTGCACTTCCGCTGTTAATTGCACGGTGGCATAAGTCACTGGAGAGTGAAATGGGATGATTTGCTTTTGCAAATTTCAGTAACAGAGGACTGTGGAATTTGATTGTCACCTGAAGGTGCACAGGCTGAATTATATCTGAAGTTAATTACTTTTGGAATTACAAAGAAATACTGGATATGCTGGAAAGAGCATGATCATCATCAAACTACACTGGATGCACCAGTTGCTCCTTATTTAAATTCAAGACAATTGCATTAGAAATAAATGTAATGCAAGCCAGCTTTCTTATTTCTTTGGTATACATTTCTGTACTGTCATCGATACCGTCATCGATGTCAGAACTATGAAGTATCACTGCGTGTAACTTGTTTGTGGCATGTCTTCAGTTTTATCTTCTGAGTATCTTGTATTCAGCAGTATTCAATAGTAGTCACTTTCTTTTATTATCAAGGCTATTACATTTGTAATATTCTTTTATTATCCATCAGAGTTGACACTTTCTTTTCCTATCCTTGTACAAGGCTGTTGTGATCTTATGCAGTTGTCACTTTCTTGTTTTGTTTTTTTATCCTTGCTTGTGTAAAAGTTGATATTTTCTGCTTCTGTACCTCAGTTCCCAGACAGCAAGTACAAGCATAACACCACTCATCGTATGGACTTTAAGAACTATGGACAAATACATCCAGATGTAAATTTGCGCCGCAAGGCAAAACTTGGGAGTGAAGGAATACCTGCAGACATGTTGTTCCGTCATCATGATCGTGCTTATGATAACATGCTCATCACTCTCTATGATGAGAATTACAATGGGCGGTGGAAAGAGAAGAATTTAGCACCACTGCGTAAATGGGACAGCCAAGCTCTAGGATGGTTACCAGAGAGAACTGATCATCCCCTTAAAGGTAATCTAAATGATATGAGTGGACAGAGAGATTAGCGCAGTATGTTTGGTCCCAGTAAATGCAGAAATTACCATCAAAAAGATTGTCAGAACCATCAACCTGAATGACTTTGATATAAGAGATTTAAATATTGAACTTGCCAAAAAAGCAGTATTTATTTTGTATAGGCCATTGTCTTTTCTTTGTCTTTGGCTTTCTCTGTGATGCAGCCAAGTCTTTATTTCAAAAAAGTTACTGGAACTTTGGAGTGAACGTAATGTCATCTCACTTGGAATTCAAAAGTCAATGCATGTTAAGACCGCAGTCTTTATTAGCTTGATTTACATCATCTGAGATTAATGACCCAAGCATGATAGTCCAATGTGAAGAATGGATATTGTTTTGTGCCCTAGTGTTTGGAAAGCATGAACGTTAGAATTTTAGTTGTTTTTTTTTGTGAGGACTGTTTCATGCATTTCGGCAAAACTTCACAATGAAAAACTTAGGACAATTTATCAACAAGGCAGGAAGTCTCACTGCTCCTACAGTATTAAGGAGAAAACACTCAAGTGAACTGTCCTTGTAACTCTTCATGTAATGAAATATGTATTACCCAGTCTTTCTTCTTCCCCTTCCATCTATATTATGTATGTATACTGTACTAATTTTCAACATTTTTTACACATATTGATAAATGTTTTGTGTGATCATGGTAGTGTTTCTGATTTTTGTTCTTGAAATTTAATTCTGCTTTCATATGATTATTTTCTGCAGGTCTTCCCACAAACTGGGGGCTCAAAGAAGAGAAAGAAGCAAGACTTTTGGCCAGGCAGAAGGAAATGTATACCCCAGAGTTTGAATCAACATACATGGGTTCCTATCAAGACAAGCCAGCTGATGCCATGAGATTTCCACGTTTTGCTACACCGAAACATTTATCCACAACACTTCTTCCAACTAACAAGGTCAACAATGACCTTCACCTCCGTGGCAAACAGAATTTGAGGTTGCCAGAGGTCATGCCTCAGGAACTTACTCAAATATCCATTTAAATTTATCTGTCTGAGTAGTAGATAAATTTGGGCAATACAGATATGTTAATCAACAGTTGCAGCAAAGACAACAAATATGGAATGAGAAAATAGGAGCACTCAGCATTCTAACAAAATGAGTATTACTTATTCACAGTTTTGTTTGCCTTATGATGATAATGATGTTGTACATGATAAGAGCAAATGTGCAAATTTTGCCCCAAAGTTTTCTTCAGCTGGGTTACGCCTTTCCAATACACTTCAATATATGTGCTACGGAAACACTTCATGCAAAGCCAGCACTATTCTGATATGAATTTAAAGTCCTAAAGAAATGGCTTTCTTATATTATTAATCCAACAGATATTTTGTATCCTAATACAAAATAGTTCAGGGCAACCCTTGAGTTTTGTAACATGTGCATTCAAGTGTAAATGGCGCAGCTTAACTGTCATGTTTCCTGGTGAGGTGAGGCAAATCTAGTTGGTTGTATTTTTAGCTGCTCTGTTGCCTGATGATATTTGTGCCACATTATTTTCAGATTTGATTAGCCTTTTCCTTTTGGACAGATGGAAGTTAACTGCTTATAAATGCAATCCCCACGGTGTGCAAAAAATGCATGATGTTCCTGGCATAATTTGGCTACTGTGGCTATTGATATCATCAGTGTAAGATCAACAACACTACCTTATTATGTAGTGGATGTAACATGAACTGTTTCATGAATAAATGATGGTCTTTTATCTAATGCCTTTCAAAACTGTTTTTGTTTTCTTCTCTTTTTTTTTTTTCAATTCTGTATTATAGAGGAAAAATAGCAGAAAAGACAATAAGAACTTTATAAGTATTAAGTTCTTATTGTCTTTTCTGCTATTTTTTTTCCTAAATGCCCATTTGCTATCTTTTTATCAAAATCATTAGTTGGAAATGACCTCTTCAGAAATCCAATCCTTTCAGTCTCAGCAAGGGAGAGGAGTCTAATGGGACCAAAATATTTTTAGTTACTTTTTATTGGACTTAAAAGCAAACTGTGATATATCTGTACATTTGGAGACCCCATAGCACAGGTGATTTAAGTCACTGGTTTAACTTGTGTTAAACCACAATTTATCAGTAAAAATATACAGAAGAGTGAACAGAAAGATCCGTGAGACTTTTGCCACCAGTGTTGAAGGGTCTCTGTTCATATATATGGAAAGTGTTGTATATTGTATTTTGTTTGTACGTTTAATTACAATATGTCTGCTTATGTCCATAAAGTTGTTTGTTTTCTCTGCAATTTGTCAAGTCCTTAAATAAGGCTATAGAAATGGGATGAAATTATTCCTAATAAATTGTGATGATGAAGAGTATCTATTTACTGAGTCCTGTAAATCTTTAGGATCCTCATGATCCTGTCAGAAAATCCTATGAAAACTATTACATACTCGGCTGTGACCTGGGTTCAGATTTTGAGAAATGGAACAGCATAGCCTGTTCATCAATGCAAGGCATAGACTACTTGCTGAAATATTTCCTTTGTTCCTTTTCTTCATCTATGGTCTGGCTAAACAAAATACATGTAGCCTAATTAAAATGGCATTCAGTTCTTGCATTTTTGTAAGTGGATGGACATCGGGCTATTGCTCATAAGAACAAAGTTTGCACTCAGACATAGAATAAATTGTTTTCCAGGATTCATGTATGATGAAATGGCGTACTGAATCCAGGTTAATATTTACAGTGCATGACTATTTTGTTAACTTACAATGTACAATAAATCATGTGACAAGTTCCTTTACGGTGTTAAAGAATGCAGTATAAATGAAGAGTGCATTTGTGATTGGCATAGCATCAGTCTTTCGCATTTATTATTCAATCTTCTTATCCAGGAGTGGAGAACTACATAGTTGTATAAATTGTATAAACCTTTCTCCTGACTGATTTCACTCAGAACATTAAGAAGACAGAAAATTGCAAATGTCTACCCGGCTAGCAAAGAGAAATGTGGCTGCATTCAGTTATCAGCAGTTTCCTTAAATGGGGTTTCACATGGTTCCACGTTTTGTTCATACTGGAATCAAGCATGAAATTCTAGTGTTTTTCTTTCACTATTTATTCATATTCAGCCTCCTGACCTGGTTCTATTTTTCCAGTTGTAGTGGAATGGAATGAGCGCTCACTTTACCAAAACCGAAATACTGGTGGCAAAGGTGGCAAAGCAATTCATCACTTTATATTAGGAATACTGCAGTTTCTGAGACTCAAAGTTGAAAGATGTACTGCATAAAGTTGTAATGCTACTGCATTCAAAGGAGTTTGAGTTTAAAGATCACTGCTGATGGTAAATGCTTACATGTATTTCGGTGTTTAGTTCATGCCAGTGAAGTCTGTGTAGCGCTTTTCTGTGGAAGTTAATATACTGTATCACCATTACTGATGCATCACTTTGCGCTTTGGCATGCCATCTGCATGCACTGGTGGCATTTCTGGAATCATATGAACACACTGGTTGTTTCTGCGAAGCATTTCAGTATTTAGCAGTTGAAATACAAATGAAAATTGGAACTATGTGAACTTCCTTTAACTACTTTTAATGAGCCACATTCAAAATCAAATCGACACGTTGCTCTCATATTAGGAATAATGGGCTATGTGAGATGTTGGCTTTTTACTGAAAACCAGTTGACAAGCACGTAGCAAATTCCTGCATCAACATTAACAGCAGTTTTATGGCACCTCGAGAACAACTGATTTTCTTTCTGCGGTCTGCATTTAGCCCCTACACTATTTATGACTTATATGTTTGTCTCGGAACTAACGTTACTGTTTCCTTATACATCCTATTTCCTTTTCACTCTGCATTTCAACATAGCAGCTGATGATCTCGTGTAAAAACAAGACGCACTGTAGGGGCTGATTGAACTGGATGTATAAAGTTGTGAAACACTTTAGGACAAGACTCTCTTCCATTCTCTTTTTCCACATCTTCATCTTCCCTGTCCCCTCTCACTGCTCACTACCACCACTATAATTTGTTCTGCCTCTTGTCCTATTTCTTTCAGGAATTTACTCCAGTAACATCTTCAACTCTAATCCCCCTTAATGTCCTCAGCTCCATCCTTCATCTCAGCCACTAGTCATTCTACTTGTTTGTCTGATTGTTTATTTACATGTATGCGTATCGTTTCTCATCTTTTTATTTGGCTTCTCAAATAGCTGCTCTCTGATCTGTCACTACTGTCAGTATTTGTAATTTATTGATACAAAAATAAAAACAAGGCCGTATTATTAAGTATTGAAAATGGCTGCCCTGGGCAGACTTCTTTATTATTTTAATTATGTAATTAAAGCTGAGTGATCTCTTTGACATTACACCAGCCTGGTGACTGAAAGACTTTAATGGCAGTTCTTCAACCCATTGATCAGAACTCTGTAATGACATATAAGGAAAAGTTTGTTGTATACTTTACATTGACAATGGTAACAGTTGTATTGCCAGTAAATTGAACAAATATATTCTCTCCTCTCTCTCTGTCTCTGTCTCTCTCTGTCTCTCTCTGTCTCTCTCTCTCTCTCTCTCTCTCTCTCTCTCTCTCTCTCTCTCTCTCTCTCCCTCTCATGGTCTCTCTGTCCTGGTCTTCACTCGCACCTGTTGGTTTTCACATGATTTCTCTGTTATATAAAAGAATCAAGCGCACCGTGCGATACGATGCGGCGCGTATTACTTTGTCCTCTACCACATGGTCAATTCGGTTTCTGCCCGCTAGAGATGCTTAACAAATAGGTGTGTGCTGTGTGTGCATCACCTTGTACAATAATCTCCACACAGTTTGTCTGTCCTTTGTTCTTCATCATCCAGGGCCATTATAAAGAGTTCGTCGCACTGCCTTGTGCACTCGTCGACCGTTAGAGTTGCGGTACTAGTAAGTGCTAACACCTCATTGCAAACTACTTGATCTGAAGAAAGTAAGGGTGGAAAATCCAGCATGGCATAATTTGTGACACCTGCAAAATATCTTGAAATTAAACCTCATTATTGTCACACCTGTATTTTCATGTGTGTTTGTATCCAAATACATGAATGTCAAGTGGATGATCTGATTCTGAAATCAGCAATGTGGGTATTCTGTGGTGAAAGGGAAGCGCTATCCACAATAACGTGGTGTCTAGCGCTTGGGCACTATCCGCTGTAAAACTGCGGATAACGGTCACGCACTATTCGCAATGACATCAGATGTAGAGCCATCGCTGTTGTCGCCGTGATAGTAGCGGGGAGTGGCAGGGATTAAAACATGAATACAATATGAAAATATTTTAAATTCTTATAAAGTTACATTGTTGACTTATTATGTACATCATCATGATAACAATACGTTTGATATAACATGATGATAACGATAAAAATGTGTGAAGGCTGCTGATAAAAGCGATGACTTTTAAAACGGTGTTGATGATAGGTGATGAGAGAGATGATGGTAGTAACAAATGAAACTATGACTATTATATCACTTCGCATAACAATATAGAGTGGAAACTGAGGGATGATTTTGTCCGTCTATGTTGACTATTGATTATCCTGGCTTCAGCTCTGGATTGCCTGGCGGTTCCAGTGAGTCTAGGGGTGGACGATCATACCACATAGACACATGCAAAAACTGCCGACATATTAATATAATATGATTATTTACCAATGGTCACTGGACTAGTACGTGAGAGCGATGCCACCAGTACCACCATCACAGCGGAAACAACAGCACGAATGATCATGGCTGTTGTCCTCCTTGTTCGCAAAATGTCTCTGTAGCATTCACTCGACAATCAGCCTATGTGGAGCAGGTCTTACCAAAGATTAGGATCCGTAGTTCCAGAGCGATGATTTGCGTTGCAGTGGTCAGTGACACAGATGTCTAATCTACATTTAATAAGGCGCGGCTTTGAGGGAGGCGATATGGTTTGCATGGCTCCAACACGTTGAAACTTGGTCCGTCATGATACAAGTTGGCGAGTCATCAGATTAGAACTATTTTCTATAATGAGTTGGACTACTATATTTGTATTCATTCTGATAATCCTCATTTTTATCTTCCTCAACGCCACGCACTGGATAGCCCTGTTTCCAGTTGTTGTAATCGTCATTGTCATCACCATAAATTGGAGAGCCAGATTATTACCGTCATTTGTGATGCTGTCGTCGTCATCATCATCATCGTTATCTCACGATTTTTCAAAATAAGACTGCTGACAGCATGATCCACAACAAATTGCCGAGGAAAACCTGCAGCTTAAACTAATGATGACAGTAAATTAATGCTTTCATGTACTTGCTGTAACATTACGTTGTAAACGCTGTTACACCATGTAATCTTCGCTGGACCACAACATCAGACAGCCGCTCCTACTTACCACATCGATGTCTAGATTCCGCCTCTGCAATGATATAATCTTGACCAACGATGAGGCCACTCCTCAGCTGTAAATCTGTGTTAAGTTGAGTCTCTCCTTTTCTTGTTTGTTTTTGTGTGTGTGTGTGGGTGGTGTTTTTGTTTTTTTTTTCCACCAGGACTACACCTTTTAAGACTGATTACAGGGTATGGTGCAATGGTATGGGGAATCATGACCTCAGACGAAGCGATAATTTGACCCAGGAGTCGAGAGAATATTGAAATTTACAGAAAAAGACATTACGGTAGCTCAAACTTCATGTATTTGGATTTGAACGGTCAAGGAAAGAGTAGGTTTACGGCGCCCCACCCAAGTCTTATCACCATAGTAAAAGATCGCTACAGAGAACATCGGAGATACGAGTAAGAAATCTTCTGACTCTAATATGGAGGGTGTCAGTGATGGTGCGGATGGAGGTAGACGGCGACGGAAAGGATGTTAGAAATTGTATGGTGATGTCGCTTGCGGTCTAATAGCAGACCTAGTAATGTCGATGATAATGGTGGCGGTGGTGACATAGCAAGTGGTTATGGTGATGAAGTGATAAGGAGTGGTGGTTTTGATGCTTGGGATAACATAGCCACACTGAGGCAAGTGTTAGTACGGTGATGATTGGAGTAGCGTTCACAGTAATAATAACAGAGATGATGTAGTGGTGATGGTGCTGCTAATGCTAACACATATATGGCTTTGTGTGTGGTAATGGTATTGATGATATTGATGTAATGACAATGGCGGTAATGCCTGCAGTGAAGACGAATTTGCAATAGTACCGGTAACGACAAGGGCGCAATACTTTCTTGTCAATGCGCTGATTTTGCGAACGTGCTAGACAAGAGGCCGAGCGAGAAAGTTTATTTTGAGGGACAGTTGACCTCAACACCGCAAACCCTCACGGGTTAGAATGAATCTATCATTTTTTTTTTTTGTTTTAACATGCTGTATTATTGTTGTTTTTTGTTTGTGTGTGTGTTTTTTTGTTGTTGTTGCTTTTGTTCCTTCCTGATTGCAACTGGGACATATTATACTTTAGATCTACTTCTACCGCCAATAAACCTCCAACAACAACAACAACAACAACAACAACATCAACAACAACTTCCAAACAAAGAACTCTCAAATCTGGCTAGAAATTATTGTCTTTAGTGCTTTGTGAGAGGTAAAAGTAAGTTTGTGTATGAACGGGGTTAATCGTAGAGTTAGTTAAATATTAATTTGGGTATGCTGAAACTTCGTGAAAACGTTGGATACCCTCTCTGAATCAGACTTTTTAAACAAATTAATTTAGATGTAGATCTGACTAAAGGGAAGACTTCATAAAATCTCTCGGGAATTTACCAAAATTACGCTACAGTGTGCTTTCATTGCATAACGACATAAATATGGGTTGAACGTCATAAAAGGCACATTCATCACTGGTGCTTTATGGGAACATTCAGGATAACCTCTGTCTCTTTTTTTTTTGTGTGTGGGGTTTGATTATGTTTTCTCTTCCGGGTGTCTCGCTATTTCTCTAAATTTATAGGTAAGGTGAGATAGTTCTAGAGATACACATTTTTCATAATCAAAATAACATGAAGTAATAATTCACCTTTCCGAATCAGCCAGCCAGGACAAATAAACCTGTGCTTGCCATGGCCTGAGAGGTTACACACGCGCAATAATTTTGAGGTCACTGCGGTTGGAATTACAAGGATGGGTGACATATTTACCACATCATTTTGTTTTCTCCCTCTCAGGGGCCCAATGACCTTGGCTGTGGTATGTTTTAATGCATTTGTCACTTCCCTAGCCAGTTTAGGTTAAATTAAAGCAGCACTATTTCAGATCAGAGATTTTAAACGATAGGGGCTGCCAATGAGCTAATACCCTGTTCCCTTTGAAATAGCCCAAGGCCTTAAGTGGCGTTTTATGGAGGTGGGTCAAACGAGGAGACACAGCAAAAAAACTTTACTTGTTATGAGCTATTAAAAGTAGTGTATTTTTTTTTCAGATCAGATGCTTATCTCCATTACTGGTGAGTGGAAATAGCCAACGAAAAATAGGGCTGAAGTGGCGGCAATGGACAGTACAGAGTAAAATATAGCAAAAAGATTTGGGTGTGTGTAACCTGAGCGTGAGGCTCGAAAGCATCAGTGAATGAGTACAGCTCAGTGTAACTGATCATCAAGCGGTGTAATTGAAAAACAGAGCAAAGTAAGTTAACAGACAAAAAAAAATGGACGTCGGCTTACCTACTCTAGCCACTTGTAATTTGTTCTTTTAGACTCTCGGAAAGTGTGAGCAGTCTGGAAGTGAGTTAGGGTCACGGGTGAGCACTAGGCTCGCATGTGGAAGTTAGGGAACATATTCAGGCAGTAGGTATTTAAGAATTCAATTGCTGTGAAGTTAGTGTCTATGACACAATTCCCTAGGTATTGTGTAATACATCCAAAAACTTATCAAACTGAGCTCACATTCCTCCCCCTCCCCCTTTAATAAAGGATTAAGAACCTACCTTGCCATCCGGTTACAAAAAGTAAACTGCATGTGTATGTAACCGGATGGCAAAGCACATTGTATTTATTATTCATTAAGAGGACTCAGTCTTGATCATTTTTCAGGTGTCACAGATCATTTTAGGGAAGCGTGTCACCAGGGATATTACCAAAATTACTGTGAATGATCAATTTTGCGAAGAAGGGCCGAAAAAAACCTACAGATAATTTCATGTCTCTACCGGGAATCGAACCCAGGGTCTCTCAGCTTGTAAGTCTGAACGTATTACCACTACATTACAGGGGCGCCAACTTCACGGCAATTTAATCCTTAAATACCTACTGCCTGAATATTGTTCCTTAACTTCCATGTGTGAGCCTAGTGTTCACCCGTGACCCTGACACACTTTCTAACTGCTCACGTGTAGATAACATATGTGCAAATGTGAATGTGGCAACACAGACTGACAAGGTTTTTGAACCTTTAACAATCTTTATTATAAAGCTTGTGACTTCAAGGTCTTTACAAATAGTATAAGTAACAAAGTACATTATAAATAATATTGCCTTAAAAAGTATATGTCAAAATCATAATTACATGTCCTGTATAAAAGATTGCATAATCGTTCCAGTCACCATAATACGTCACTTTTTGATCATATAAGCTAACTTACACATGAGAAAATCTGAACTTTTGAACATTTCTAATTAATGTTGTGTCCTTTTATTGTATTAAGTGTATCTGTCTTTTCTGGCTTTTTACTCCCTGAGAAATATTCGTTCCAGTCATAACAAGATCTTATTCTTTGACTATCATAAGTATACATACAGAATATATATTATTATTATAAAATGAAACTACAACATAACAAGAAGGTATGAACTTTTGAAAACTTCTCGTAAAATCACTTCCTATTACAGCAACTGTAAGTGTCACTTTTTAGAGTATTTGTGCCTGTGAGTTCTATTACCAGAGTCACGGGTGGTGCCCGCTGTACGAGTGGTGCCCGCAGAGTCACGGGTGGTGCCCGCTGTACAAGTGGTGCCCGCAGAGTCAGGGGTGGTGCCCGCTGTACGAGTGGTGCCCGCTGTACGAGTGATGCCCGCTGTACGAGTGGTGCCCGCAGAGTCACGGATGGTGCCCGTTGTACGAGTGGTGCCCGCAGAGTCACGGGTGGTGCCCGCTGTACGAGTGGTGCCCGCAGAGTCACGGGTGGTGCCCTCAGATTCACGGTGGCCCACATACACGTAGACCCCCTGCCCTGGAAGCCCTGGGACAGAATAATGAAGTGTAGAACTGTAGCTTGCCCTGCTTGACACTGATGATGTAGATGCCGATGTTAATGCAGGTGCCGAAGACGAGAGTCGAGTCACTGCAAGAAACAAAAAAAGTGTTATATTGAGGGGTTTTTTTTTTCGTTCTTTTTATTATTTGGACTCTCTTTTTGGGGCTTATAATTTTTACAGGGGTTAAAGACATGTCATTTATTTCGTATGGCTCAGAACAGTTTTGTTGAGCCTTAACTGTTGAAGGCATTCATACCACGAAGAAACTCACGAGGGTAGGTATTCATTAAGTAAAAAAGCTTGTCAAAGGCATTTGTTCATGTTATTTCTTGAACTGGCTTGAATTCTTTTTTTTTGTTGTTTTGTTTTGTTTTGTATATTTGCCGAAAGAAACTGAGAAAGCTCTTGGGTGAATTGGTCTGATGGAGTTTTAAGAGTGCGGACTCGCATGGGCAATCTTTGTCTCCCGATGAAGTTAGTGAATGTTAGCCTTAAGTATCAATAACATATTTATATATTATACGTTGCTCTGTTTATTTGTCTGAATTAGTGTTTTACGGTGTATCAGCACGCGTTCAGCTATAGTGCACCTTTCTGGTTGCTTACTAGTCACACTAGGTCATTAAGCAGAAGTAACAATCTCATCCACGAAACAGAAAGGAAGATAGGGAGACATCTTTAAAGCCCTTGCCCCATAGCGAAGAACTCTTTGGCCTACATCTAGTTTCCTCACATATAGCAAAACTACCCATATTATGACTGCTACGTGTATTTTGTTTCAAAGCAAGTGTCCATATCAACATCTAAATCCCTACCGACTTCCGACCTCCCGACCTCCCTTTCTCCGTCACGCATTTCTGTCTTATGTCACTGGTGCATCATGGTGTAAGATTTGATATGACCACTTACCTTTTCGTCTAGTTGGGATGTATAACTCCCCATCGTACAAGCTCTGATAAGCAAAGTCTTTCTTGGTCCACTCTGCTAGGGACTCTGGGGAGCAGAACCGGTGATTGTAAACTGTGCAACAGTAAAAATTATGTTATCTGTAAAACCCAACTCGCTCCCGAGAACAAAAGAAAAGAATATTAACAGCCTTGACATTGTACTTCTGGCTGATATCTCTCCGGAAATGAGACAAGGATGATGATACATAGTCTCCAACCGGTTGATTCTGAATGGTGCAAATATTTTGTTTCTACTTTGTCACACTTAATCCGTGTTGATTTATAACGAATGTCGCATTTCACAACTTCAGCCACACCCAAACTGGTTGCTTCTTTTGCCTTGGATTTGATAGCGGGATTTCTCAGACAACGAGGGGGGTGGGCACAAAGAAAGTGTCGTCGGCTATGCAATTTTGATAATTAGTGGTGCGTAGGGTAATCCCTTTAGCCGATATTTTAACATCGTTGGATGAAATTGACAAGGTGCAATCTGGTGACAATGCTCAGTGCCGTCAGTCAGTTTCGCTTTGTTTCTCTCGTGTCCCTTATGCAATATCTTGTCCCTCATCATAATTGTTTGCAACGGACGTTCATGGTCATATCTATTATTCTAAACAGAGTATATCTTACGTATTAATAAATAATCAAAGAACAGAAGTGTTTGTGAGAATTCATCGCATTTGAATTTCACCTTTGACCACCATGCCGTGACTGAATAAACGTTGGTCACTTTTACGGACTATTCTACTTTATCGCCCTTTTTCCAATAAACACAATATTTTCCAGAAAACAGATAAGAGAGTAGGCGACAAACTCGGCTCCGCGTAATAAATTGTACCCTATGCTCAATAACACGTTTCCTATTGTCCATGGTGAGTTGTGATTACGAGGAATGGAATAACTATAGATCCACACAACATGACTTTTTTTTTTTAATTTTGGTTAAGACTTTTATTCGCCTCTGTACATTGGACAGACAAAAGTCAGAGGTCCAAAAATGTCTGTCCTTACAAACACAGTATAAAAATGCGGCTTTTAATATAGACATAATATATGTGTGTGTGTGTGTGAAAGAGAGAGAGAGAGAGAGAGAGAGAGAGAGAGAGAGAGAGAGAAGAGTGGTGAGAAAGCATAAAATGTAATTTTAGCACTATTCTAGTTATTTATACACTTCTATAACAACAACTCTTAAACCGCATCGTGTTTTAACTTCACTTGACGCCGACGACTACCTTTCCTATCTGCTTTAAGCATGCTGTATTCACTATCTGCCTTTGAACTTTTAAAACTTTCTTTACTTTTTCTATTCTCCACTCATACCTATAAGTAGTTTTACCAGTTCATTGTGTGTCTTGTGATATTTTTTACGCCTGAAGATCTTTTTAGATTGAAAATTTGCGCCATTAAATTAACTTTATTTATCTGTGGAAACCTACCTTTTTACGTCTGTTATTAAAGTTCTTAGTTTTTGTTTAATTCTTAAATAATATTATGCACTCAGGGTGAACCATACTATATGGCCACTTACCCGCGTTCTCGCGAGGTCGAGGAGGCAGAAGAGGCCCCAAAACAGGATGGTCGCACAAGAGCTGAGCGTTGTTGTTTATCGACCACCTGGCTATATCAGCTTTAGGTGAAGAGAGAGATGAATTATTAGTACGAGTACATTGGTTCCTTTACGAATAATAATTTACGAGTTCATGCTGTTCAGCAAAGCAGGGATGGATTCAGGAGAAAATTGTGGGACACTCTTCCCCACATTCGACGGGGAAAGAAGAGAGAAGTGTGAAAGAGAGGGGTGAGAGGAAGGGAGAGAGAGGGAGAGGGAGAGGGCGAGAAAAAGGACCCTTCCCCATATTCACTCCCCCTCCCCCTTTCTCCGTCTATTTTTTTTTCTGCCTATTTTCTCGTCACCCAGTGCGCCCCTCACCCCCCCCCCCCCCNNNNAAAAAAAAGCACCCGGTCTCTCAGATCATGTCCAAATCCGCCTCTGACAACAAATTTCTATAGCGTCAGTGCACGAAACCTGCCCTACCTGTCAAACACAATGATGACTAAATAAAGTCATCAATACCAATGTCATCACTGTCAGCTGTTCACACGAATGGCAAACAATGGCCAAAAGCCCATTGCTTTAACTACCACCGTAAGGCATCATCGTCTTTATTATTGTCATCGCCACCACCACTACCACCATCATCATAACAGTTAGTACAGTATTTCCTTTATCGTAATAAGGGGACCGTTTGACCCTGGGAATAATTGGCTACTGAGTATCATCAAAATTACTTCTACATTGTCAAGTCGCTTTTTCTGTGTACATCGGTGGACAATGTCAATAGATTTTACCCATGTACAACCGTCATTAAACAATCAGTATCAAGTATCGTCACATTTCATCATCATCATCATCATCATCTTCTTTTTGTCATCATCATCACCATCCACATTCTCACCGGGTGATGGCTCTTCTTCAGTGACAGATACAGGGGGAGAGGTCGCCGAGTCATCAGACTTGAAGGCTAACGATCCTGCCGTCTTATCTTGCGGAGAGAGGAACTTTTCTTGTGGCGAAATCTTTTCTGCACGTGATGCCCCTAGAGAATGCGATTCCTTTGATGACGGTTCTTGTGCGGGCGGCCCCCCTGACAAAGCTGGATCTGTTTCTAATGATACTTCTTTGGTGACTATTTCTGGTGGAGGCGTCCCTTTTTCTAATGATGTTGTCCGAAAAGTTGCTGATGATGCCCTTTTCGCACGTGACCCAGTTGATGACGATCCAGTCGAGAACTTCTTGACATGTGACCCACTCGATGATGACGGGCTTCCTTCTTGCCCTATGCCTAGAGAAATCTGATCATGGTTAAGGTAGAGATAAGTCTGCACACTACAAGAAATGATGACATTGTGCCCTGCACATTAAGCTTGTCATAATAGATTAACCCTTTGACTGCGGTGTAAAAAATGTGGGTGCTTTGAAAATGATCAGATAAAACAACAACGAAAAATAACATGAAATATGATAGCAAAATTGCTCCCTAATAATATAGCCACGTGCACACAGACGTCATGTTCATGCCACACGCATTCATGGGGTTAGCCTGAACAGAAAAACCTGGAGATCTCTAGTCTGAGTTCGACCATAATTTCTGTTCAACACAGACAGTGCCTCCCCCCCCCCTCCCCACATTTTATCCACTCACTCACACACCCACACCCACCCTCATCCCACACACGCACGCACGCGTATGCACACGCACTCACTTACGCACGTACACATGTACACACGCGCTCACACACACACATTCGTTTGGTTTGGGAGGGGGGGGATCACTGTAGATCTGCCACTGAAAGCTGTAACCAAGTGCAGATCTGAAGCTGAATTCCTCTCCTGGGTCCTCTCACCTGTTGTTTCTTCTGGCTTTGCACGCCATCCTTTCTTCTTGGAAGCCCTCCTTCAAGGAACAGACAAGAAAGCAAGTGAGGTAAGGTAGGCCTACACTCAAATGCGGATTTAAGCACGAGAATAATGGTCACCCTGCGCTTGTACAGTTGTACTGTTAGAGAGGTCCCGCGCCAGAATACAGACATTTTTATGAATAGAATAAATGTGAGAGAGAGAGAGAGAGAGAGAGAGAGAGAGAGAGAGAGAGAGAGTATAGTGTCTTTACGACACGTTTTGGTGTCTTTCAGTGTTGAAATGTTATCCTAATACCATTATGAACTGTCATGACAGGGGGCCCCTCACCTTTATGGTGCCCGGGACCCCGCAGACCTTAAATCCGTTCTTGGGTACACTGTATCGTGCCACATAAGATAAGTAACATGATGAAAGTGAAGTCTGTGCGGCGGGAAGAGTGTACGTCGACCAGTGCTGGACATTAGTCTAAAATAAAAAGGGATTAACCCCGAAGTTAGAGGGGGAATAATTCCTGTGTCCTTATTAGCCACGTTCAGATACTGTGGCCAGGTGCGTGTTCTTGCGTCATGCCTATATTCAAATGGGCTACTGTTAGGAAATTTCTCTGTTTTGTTTGTATGTTGACTTGCTTGTTTTGTGTTGGTGTGTATTTGCTTGTTTGTTTTTGTCAGTGTGCTAGAAAAGCATTCACCAGCTTCATCATGATTATCATTATCATTATCATCATCATCATCTTGAGGTGAAAACAATTGATGCAACTTTGTCTGTAAGTCAAATGAAGGAATCCCCATTTCCTGTTCTTTCGAGAAAAGCATCATCTCCGTTATCATCATCATCATCAACACCATTATAAGCACTAGTAATAGCAACAGCAGCAGAGCAGCCATAGTTCGATTACCTCCTGCACACAGGCTATAAACCCAATTGTTCTTGTAGTACTGTAAACAACGTCGACTACAACCCGAGTCCCAAAAGCCTCCTTATCCGACGGTTATTTTGATGTGAATATTCAAGGCAACATCAGCTGCCCAGAGCTTCTAAGCCTATTTGTACATTCAACACAACAGGTAACACGCATTACGTAGCCATAATCGTGCTGAAGCTCCGCATAATTCTAATTCAAACAAGGGAAGCACTTTCCGTGATAACGTTGCCATTATAACATTTTGTTGTTGTTGTTGTTGTTTATTTATACATTATATTTTGCTCTGCCCTGCTGTAGAATTATTCTATTCTTGAGGAAAGTATGTTTGCAGAATCTTTTCCTCAATTATTATTTTTAATTGTCTTTCCATTCTTAGCAGTGATTTTACATGGCAAAGCCGCCATTTCCCCCGTTTCAAAAGGCCAGCCATGGGCTAGGTGCTTGCGCATGTCAGTGATGATAATGTTATTGCACGGCTGCGAAGAAGAGTTCGTTTCTTTTGTAACTGCGAAAAGAGCCCAAGCACTAGGCCTATCAGCAATGTCACTGCGAATAGCCGCCTCGTTCAAACGAAGTTGCCTAGTCTCTAAACAGCGTAATCCTCTAATCTAGATGTCATCGAATCTGCCGCGTGGCGAACTATAATCCCAGAAGCAAATGGTGCGGAGATGTAATTTACCTGGCCTGTAATGGTGCACTGCTCATTTCGCTAGATGATGTCATCGTTGTCTCAGAGGACTCAGTGATGCTGGGTGTATCCAATGGCTTCAGAGAACAGAATTAACAACATCATTCTCATCGCCATTATGATGCACAGAAGCTGATAGTATTTGCAAGATTCAGATGCTGCACAGAACGGAGGACGGACGAACGGACAGGCATGAGGACAGGCAGGCAGTGATGCAGATAGGTAAGCAGGCAAGCAGACATGCAGGCAGGCAGATAGATGGACGGACAGACGGATGGAAGGACGGACGGACGGACGGACGGACGGACAGACGGAAGGACGGACGGAAGGACGGATAGACGATCGAATCTAGAGTACCAGCTGATGATACACGATAGGTAAAGGGCATGTTGGGAGGGAGCAAAGAAGAGGGACTAACAGGCGTGACCAGTCAATGTCTGACATGCAGTGACTGCTCGATAACTATTAGATGTAGTGGAGAAGATGAAAGCCAGCAGCTCGCCTAGATCTGTAAGTTTGCATGTGCGGCCATCTACACTCCTGTTAAAATGTTATACTCTACTTTTTATCACATCTTCACTTTCTTCCCCCACCCCTTGCCCGAGTTATATTATATAACCTTTGCATCCTGCACCTCTCTGACCTTCAGATTGGAGGATGCACATCTAATGTAACTAACCCCCTCCATTCCAACAACAGAGCAGATAAGATGCTTCCGTGATGAGGTCTCCTATATTTTTTTTTTCCTTGACGTTATAATGGTGGTAACAGTTTAATAGGGTTGCATAGCCTTCACTGAAGAGCTGAAAAGGACATCCTCAACAGCAACGACTGGCTGCCAGTGGAGAAAGAGTGCTAGTCTATTGCCTTTGCCTGTTACTTGATAATTCAAATATTCTGTCAACTCTGTATCTATCAAAGTGCCAAATAAAAGCGGTGCAGTTGAAATTTGTCCCAGATGATGTTAATAATAAAGCTATCCAGAATTCTTGTGTCTGAGAAAATAGGCCTGGAATTATCATAAAGGATGAGTTCAGTTTGCACCATGCATTTGTGTAAAAATATGAAAAACAAAAACAAAAACAAAAATAAACAAAAACTCAAACAAGTACCCACTGATCACAAAATTAATTGCTTAATCCTTAATGATTGAGGGAGAGATGGGAGACTCCTGATCTATCCAGTCTTTTACGTACAATTTAAATTCATCCGGGCATCCGCTGCACAATCTGTGTACGAGCACATTCCCATATCTCACAATGAACAATGCCTATGACTGTATTTTGATAACTGAAAGTCTTCACAACGTAGCGTAGGTCCCTACTCTTGCCAAACAATGAAGTTTTAAGAATCTGTCCTCCTTCACATGGCTTACTTTTGCTTTCGCTCCTCTGAGAATCTTGATGTTCATTTTCAAGTCTTCCAGCCGCCTGCGCCAAAATTCTTCCACCGTCAGGTTTTCTTCGTGAGCCTCAAGCAGTTGTTCCAGGCATATGTTCCGTTCTTGCACATAGCATTCGTTGTCCTTATGCCGATACAGCCACAAACCAATGTACTCAATAGGGTCTCTGGGTCTGCGAAATAATCAAAGATAATTTTACTACCATCTCATCATCGTTATCATTCTTCTCCTTTGCGAGCTCTCGCTACCATGATTGTCATCACTGTATGTAATCTGAAGTTACTACTTTGTGCGTGACCTCATGATGTTTTGGATGAATATCAGAGGCGGATTAGAATTATGGTTCCAGGATGAAAATAGGAGAAAGATCGCGAGGGTGGGTTGTAGATCTAACGGAAGGCTTGATATTAGGACAAGGTAAGGGCACGATAAAGGGGCTACGAACAACAAAATTCTAACACGGCCTCAGGAAAATCCGATGATAACGTCACGACTATAATCGATGTTATTGTATCTTCAGCACTACATCTCCCATGACTATCTGTTTTCTTCATGTTTATCTCACTATGGACCGCAACGAGACACAGGAAGTAGAAGTAGGAGCTCGGCAACAATGGTGGCTACCATCAAAGATTCCAAATTTGTTGGCGAAACTTTACATCAGTGGCCATGTCAGAGGAGGGCGTGGCAGGAAACACGGTGGTGAGCTCATAAATGAGGCAAAAATACAAATATAGCAAATATCACTCGCAAGTCAGCTCACTCTTTTCAAGCTCTTCCGCATCAGTCGCAGCCATCTTGGCTTGCTTAGAGACTCATACTTCCGTTGCTTAGAATCTCCGAGAGACCGCCTACAGAGTAAAAGGACCGTCTCTTTCGTTCACTGGTAGAGATCATACAAACATAGTCTCAAACAAGACTGTGTCACCAACACACTGTAAGAAATGCATGGAAACTGGATATAACTAGGAATGAAATGGATGATTGAATGAATGACTCAAATACTGACTGAACAAAAATGCAGGTATAATTTTGTGCCTCTCTTAAGGTTCTCGATCCAATTTACGGAAGTATGGTGATAAGGTTTTCACCTGTTCCAGGCCTGTAATTTGGGAACTATTGCCAGCAGGAATTTGAACTGCAACCAGCCTTGATTCATTTAGACATCTGTTTTAAAAGATATCTATTCACAAAGTATCTGTCAGAGTAGATATTCCATGTCACATTCAAAATGCTTGTCATTTTCTCCGTTATGAAGTTTTGCGTATACGAAGGCATATGTTAATATGCCTTATACAGTATGTGTAGGTGAGTCTTTATGAAAGTGTTAGTTTGTTATATGATATTTGTATCTGATATAGCAGTGTATGTACTGTAAAGCACCTCGGGTTTTGCGGGATGAAGCGCTACAAATATCCTCTTTATTATGATTATTATTTTGATTAGAGGTAGGTTCATGATTAAGCAAGGACGAGAAACTATAGGCTTACGTAGAGAAAGCATTCTTGTAGGCTCCTTTGACATTATGTATGAAATCTTCCAAGTACGCTTATTTCTTCCTAAACCTGCTCATCACACAAACCGAGGAATACACTGGAAGTAGTGGAAGAGTCCTAGGATCTTACAAAAATGCATACCGTATTTCGGCTACTTCAGTTATACATTCCATCAGCACTTTTCCGACTGTTTGTTGGAGATACGGTCCGTCTGGACCACGCACGAAATTTGCAAGAAAATTCATGCCTGGACTCAAGTCTAGACTAGACTAGACGTCTGTCTTGATCTATTGATAGTCTAATTTAAAGAACCCGCGGACAGATTGTCTGCCGTTGTATTTCAGTAGTTTCAAACTTTCTTGATATATCAGTTACAGTCTCAATCGAATAAGTCTCAAAATCCCTTGGAGCAAACAATGTAGGAAAGTAGATCTTGTGGTTGTAGTGTTTGACGTTGCCTAGGTAAAAAATGCGTGCAGTCTACAGCAAACTAACTATAAAAAGCACAAAAGTGGATCACGTCATCATACACCAATAGTCTTTGGGGAGATAGACTAGTTTTCAAATGACATGGACTTATCGTCTAGTACAGAACTACACTAGTTTAGTTTTAAAAATGCTTTAGATATACACAGGTCATACGGAGTCGTTCCTTAAATGAGGTATTTTCAGACGGGTCAGTTACACCACGTGATCTAGGGATTGCTAGGCTATTTTGACAAATGACGAGTAATCATACATGAGCAGAGCATGTAAACAAACCAACGTGTGAGCAAGATTTCCTAGGTCACGTGATGGAGCTGAAAATACCTAATTGACCATTTCTTATGTTTTCAGATGACATGACCATTTGACATCTGATTGAGGACCGTGGCCTACTCTCTTCCTTTAGATATGAACATGTCAATAGCACCTGGCATGTAAACAAAAATATGCAATTTTGAATAGTCCCTATAAAACCAGAAAACTGGTCGTGGGGGGAGGGGNNGGGGGGGGGGGGGGGGGGGCTGGATTTGAATTTCAAAGGCTTAGATGGGTGCAAATATATTTGTAGACAGAATAGGTGAGGTTTAGCCACTGAGATAAAAACTTTGTGGTAGGCTACTTGCTAGGTGGGTAAGATCACCATATTTACTAATAAACTTGTTAAACTTGAGTGAAGAGGCCTAAAATATTAGGTAGCATACTTCAATGCCGAAGTTCTCAAAATCTAATATTATTGGTTTAGGGGCATTTTTTCTTTGTGTCAACATTTGGAGGAAGAATTAAACAACGTTTGGAAAGAAATGAATGGGTTCAGAGCCTGAAAGCAACAGAGGTCAGATCGGTGACCTGGATTTATTCACCTGGACACTCCGGGGTCAGAGGGAACGAACTAGCAGACAGACTGGCTGGGAATGCCAGGATCTCTGGCCAGATCAAACACGACAAAGAGGACATTTTGAAAGATCTGATGAGGAAGTTGACGGAGGATGATGAGAGGGAATGAGAAGATTACCACCAACTGCAACGGATGATGGCGATGGGAATAAAGAAAGGGGAAGGCAGAAAATGCAAACTGTCTGGAAGGGAGCGAAAGGCCCGCAATCAAATAACTGTGGGAACTATCAGTAGATGGGCTCTTCGCTGGATCCTGGATCGGGGAACGGAGCACCTATGGGGTTGCCCGGAGTGCAGTGATGTTGCAATCCTGAACAATGAACAATGGAAAGCATTTTGGCATGGGACCGCTGGATATGTTGATGAGAGGTGTAAAACCTTCTGTACCCATAAGTGTAAAAAACAGTGGCATCGTCATTCCTCCAGCATGTTGGCACTACCTTCCACTTTATTTCACCATACCTGTATCTTTCATGTCCTTCATGGCATGGATGCTATTCCCGACCCCCCTCCCCTTTTAAAAACAGTAAACAGGGTAACACTAGGCTCAGAAATAACTACTTAGTGCAGCAAGAGAGAGAGAGAGAGAGAGAGGGAGAGAGAGAGAGAGAG
>JAWQUT010000221.1:1082452-1099343 GCA_033807755.1 Ellobium chinense
CCCCACTTCCAGTCCCTATGTTTCTGTCAAAATAATATGCCCCTTATAAATATAATGCATTTTTAAAAAAGAAAGCAACCAGGTCAATTTGGGTGAAATCCTGGGATTTTCCAAAGGTTTGCTTGGTTTAGGGTGAGATGCAGGATTTCAGGGCTGTCAGAGGATGGGAAGAAACAACACACTTTGGGAATTATCAAGAGAAAATGTAGGGACCCTTTTCTCTTCTCTCATCATGCTTGTAAGATAATCCGAGTACACACTGAGACAGTCCTAAGATTTCACCAAAACTGACCCTTTACTTCTGAAAAACAGAAGAGTCCTGCAGTCTTTGAAGAGCTGTGCTCACTCATTTGTGTTTAGGAGGAAAACAAAACAAGACCAAACTGAGTTTTATCAAGAGTGACTTATACTGTCTCAGGACTGAATAAAGGTATATCAAGCTTTCTAAACCAAAATTTAAAGGTGATGTGAGCATTCAGGTTCATATCTGAATAAGAAGATCCTATGCCTCTTCCACTTTATAATTTCCTTGAAATTTCTTTTCTAAACCTATGTCAAAATGCTATCTGTTTATTCCTTGGCTAAAATTCACTTCAAAATATGAAATGCATATATTATTTATAACATGTACAATTTCCATATTCAGTTTTTAAAACAAAACATGTTACTGCCCATCACTATCTTTTGAAGCTCCAAATATTTTTAAAGCCTTGCCAAATTCGAACACCAGTTTTATCCACCTTTCACAGTGACTTATCCTCAATCACTGGATGCTTTCCACTTCTCCTGCAGCATTTTTACGGTTGGGATCAGCATGAACTGTAAAGCCAAGTATGCTGCCATCCAATCTTTGCATCTTCTGTTTTTTCTTGCGATTTTTACCCTTGCCTGCACCACCTTCACCACCATCATTAGTGGAGTTATTGTTGCCACCACTGCTTCCCCCTCCTCTCACCTGATTGTGCGGGTTGATGGCAGGTGCTGGGCCCCAGATGCTGTCCTGAAATTTGAAAAAAAAACAACACCAAAACGTTTAAAACTGTTGACCACTTATATGCCCAATGTCTGACACACTATACATACCTAGGTAACAGTGACAACAACAGGAAACAATAATAAAAACTTTGAGGTATACGAGTCTCATACCCAGGAATGACCCACCTAAGGGACTTCATACAGTTATTCCAACAGATTATATCATTCTCAAGCTTTCTGAACAATTGGAGAGCAGACAGTGCTCCTTTCAGTTTACTGGCACCCATATGCTAGCATTCTGACAACAGCTTTCACTGATTACCCATTTCACAACTGAAGAAATGAAGGAACATCAGTATGGCAAGAATTGAATCCATAACCTTCTGATCTCGGAGTCCAACTGAGATAAACTTAGCACTCTTTCACCTAAAAGATACCCTAAATAGGCTTTGAATTCATGTCTCCAATTGGCAGCTGAAACTGAAATGAGATTTTTACTTCCACTGAAAAACAGCACAAGCTCATAAAATGTTCAGCACTGAAGAAAAAAAGAAAGTGCAGTTGGAAAACTCAATACATAATACCTCACTGAAGGAACAACTTCAAAAAGGCTAATATCAATACACAAAGGCTCCTCGGAAATCACTAAAACACTATTATAACACAGAGCAAAAGCCATATCCAAGACAAACAACATAGTGAAACAATCACCAACCTCTTCCTGTTGCTTCTCCAATCGGGCCTGATTTCTGAAGTAGTTACGCTTTTCAACAAACTGTCTGGCAAATTCTTTGGATTCTTTGGTATCACCAAGGTATGTTTTCATGTACTCCATCACCTTCAGGAAAAAAAACCCACCAAAATCACTCTAAATTCTTTAAACGGTAAGAGGGACAGTCTGGCAAACTAAGTTTAATAATACTGAGATTACGAAAAAGGGTCATTTTTTGTCTTCATAAGCTTCCACTACCCTAAATATCTATTCAATCATTTCCAGACACGCAATTCCACATCTACAATATATTTGATTGAAGGAGACAATCAATAGTGAACATTCATAGCTGTGCTAAGCAAGGTATGTTAGTAAAAAAAATGTTAGATATGTTTGAGACTTACATTTATTATATCATGCGTAAAAGGAAATCTAATTACATAACATCATCCTAAAAGGCCTACAACTTTCATATGCTGTGCTTAGTTTCTTACAGTCTGAAAGTTCTACATTATAAAACTTCTACTTACATCATCAGGGCTGTCCACCTCAACAATGAAAGACACGAATGTGGGCACTGAGGAAGGAAAAAAAAAAAAAAAGTCATCACTCAATGAAAAAGACCACAGGAATTCAAACTGGGAATTTAAAACAAAATGAAAGGAAACATACTTAACAACAATCAGGGTTGAATAACTTTCTGATGACTCACATGTTTGAGGAGGTCCTCTAATATAAAAGTCACAAAAAGTATATAAAAACATTTACGTAAAATATCTTACTAAAAGTGACATACTATGGAGCACATTTGATACGGACATGCTTTGTATGTAAATACATATAATGAGTATTGTATTTTTGGTCCTGATTTCTCTTCTCTTTATTTCTAGTAATTATTTTCAGCAAATATGTACATGCCAATACATGCAAACAATTACCAAGTACTGTTGTTAAGGACCACACGGCAGGGTAATGGAGGACAAGAGAATGGTAAAGAAAAAAAAAAGCGATGCTCTCATCTTGTTGATGGACGGAAAATTTGGAGCGGGGGGTGGGGGGTGGTGAGCGTGCGCGGGGCGGTGGCGCGGCCAACCCACACACAGAGAAGGGCTGGTGTTTGCCTCAGAGACAAAGAGGAGGGTGCCAACTTTTACTTTCTGGCTGCATTCATACTGCTATTGTGCTACTGGCCATATCTGATTTAATTCCCGTTTGTGTCCAAAGTTCAATCTTCTGTCATATTCACTGCTCAGCTTCATGAGGTTATGAATATGGTATATACACGTTTTTGTTAAAAAGTACACATCTGGCTGCTCTTGGGGTGTAAGCATTATCTGTGCTTCATGTATCAAACAACAAAAGCAAATGATTACTCCTTCATCTCAGAAATATAGCATAGTTACATTAATGCTTACCATCAATTGGGGCAGAAAACTGAGACACACGATTTGTCACCCACTGGCTGAAATCATCCTGCTGCCTGGTTTGAAAGAGCTTCTGCACGCTTTCCTGCATGGAAGTAATATTCAACTGAATTGGTCACATTGTATGAGTTCCACCTTATTTTCCCCTTTTCTACCATTGTTAGTCTACAAATACTTGATATTCTACACAATGACAATGTTGCAACAAAAGACCAAAAGAAAATGAACATAATCTAATCTTTATCTCTATTACCAGCTCTGATAATAGAACAGCTGAATATGAAACCATGGAACAAGGCTACATGAGTTGCTTCTTTCCTATATCAATCTACCAAGAAAATAGGCATTTTCATTTGGGTTTAGGATCGCACTACGACAGCTTTGTACACACGTCATGTCATGAATATAGAAGTACTTCAGCACTGTGGTTGTATGCAGTAATTTTGTTAAATTACAAAGTAAAAAATCCAAGATCTAAAAACATTATGCAGGTCATGCTAACTACTGCAATTATAAAGGAGTTTCTCTATGTCCCTACCATATTTCCTTTACCATGCATTTTTGTCATATTCACATCTTTTTCTCTTGTAACAGCCAACATGCTGAATGCCAGAAACACAAAAATGTAGAAATATCTCAGAAACTTTTACATGCAGTTTGACCCAGATCTCTTCACATCAACATTCCATCATTCAAAGGCATTCATGTGATTTAAGTATTTCATGCCTACAATTTATCATATGCTTAATTTATATGAGAACCATAAAGGTTTTTAACACTTAAAGTGAATGTTTGCTGACATGAAAATGCTGAGTGAGAGAAGGGGCAAAAATGAACCACGAATGTTATTAAAACTGTCTGCTGCCTCATACCTCTTCTTTCTTTTGTTTGGCCCCGGCTCCCTTTGTCTTGGCGGCCTTGCCACTGTTTTTCTTGGCTTGTTGTGATGGATTTTTCAAAGCTGGGAACTCACCACTGAAGAAAAAGATTAAACCATAAATGCACCATAATACACGGTATCACATACCATTTAGCAGACACACGTACACTCTACCCAATGGCCAGTGACTTGGTATCACTTAGCAGACACGTAAACCCTAACCAATGGCCAATGATTTACCAGAGCTTTCTCACAACAATAAACCATCACTATTCAACATCCAGTGTTTTCATTACCTCATGAATCAAATTTAAAAAGTGCTTGTTACAGGAAGTATTCATATCAAGACTAGTAATATTCCAAAACATTTTGCAAATCTGGAAGAAAGTTTGGGTTTGATTAGTCCTATCCATATTGTGATATATACTTGATAAAAGCCGTTTAGAGCATCATGTGTTTCAAAATGAGCACGTTCAGGTGTACCTTCAGAACCCCTTTGTGACCCTGCCTCTACAACAATAAGTCAAACATATAACTCACTAGATTAAGATACCTCAAAAGATTTAATCAAAGAATTTTAAATATGAATTTCTTGTCCTGTAACGTATTCTATTCCCATGTCCTAAAGAAACTGCACCTCTGAAGAAAAAGAATAAACCACAAATGCATCATAATACACGCTATGACATACCACTTAGCAGACACATGTAAACTTCTGCAAAACTAAAGGCAACACCAAATTGTCATTCATACACACCAAAAAAAACCAAACTCCTGCTACATTTCTGCAATTTAATGAGAATCCTGAATAACTCCTAATGAGTATCATTAATGCTACAAACCATATACCAGCTGCAAAATCCTTACTGTTTGTGAACTGCTGTTTGTTTAAAGTTCTTCACACAGAAATTAGGGGAAAAAAAAAAGTCAACTCCCAATTCCTCATCCCCATCTGAACTCACCTCTCTTTAACTGCAGACTTCCTGGTTGGGGCTGGGGCCACCTGGTCCCAGAATCCTGCTGTATTGGGGGAAGCGTTATTCCAGGCTGGCTGGTTGCTCCAGGTTCCTCCTGCACTTGACCCTGTCCAGGTTGAGCCACTTGCCAAGGAAAGCTGGAGGAAGAACAATAATGTACTGGCTTTGTTGATATCCCTTGCTGGTACTTATCACAGTCATAAAGTTGGCAAGAAAACAACTACTTTTGTTATACTGTAACCATCTGCAAAGGTTTAAAGCTGGACAGGGTGTGACAATATTTTTATTGTTCTACAAGAAATTACAAGAACAAAGAAAGGAGACGACAGAGGGAAATCAGCCACCAAAGCAAGTCAACAAAATATGACCATTTGCTCCTGTATTCTGGCTGTAGAATGTGCTGATGTTTGATAAGAAGACAATGACACTGAAAAGGGAAATCCCTTCATTTCAATTTCTGTTGCTTGTTTCATCCAACAATGGCTGCCTCTGGCCGACATGCATTTAAATTCCTTAGGAAACACTCAAAGACTCACACTTACTGCCAGGAAAAGGGTGACAGAAGAAGCAAAGCAACATTTTTCCTGATTTCTTAAAAACAGACAATTACTAAACAAAGAACCCACCTTTGCCTGATAGGTGTGGGTGTTTGGATTTTCTTTCTGAGATTTCTTTGCCTTTTCCTGTTCTTGTTGCTGAATGTCTAACAAAGACAAACCTTTGGTAGGAACTCCCTGAGATCTGCAAAGAGGTAATTCAAAGCTATTTAAGGGACAAAAGTACAATGATCTGCTCGTAAGTCTTTGTACCATACCACCCTGCATCCATCCCTGACCACAGATAATACTTAAACTTGCAGAAACTACAATAACCAGGCCTAATGGTGCAATGTGATAAAAGCAACAAACATTAAAAGATTACTGATCAAGACCTTCTGGCTTAAAATGGATTGCTGGCCTTGCAGACAAAGTTTATCGTCCGGGCTGAGTTTCATGTAGCATAGGTGACTGTTGCAAACAGCATACATTTTTATTCGTGCCAAATGAGTCAATTTCCTTTTAAGTACGTCTTCGAAATTGCATTTTGGGTAGGGTTTAGTTAGTATGCCTGATGAAACATTATCACCTTCCCCAGATGTATTTGGTGTCAATGTTTCAATACACCCAAAGTCACAAGGACAATTAGGAGTTTATATAATGTGATCAAAGAAATATACATACGCATGAGTTGCCCATGACTTTGGCTGGTGGTGCTGCTGTTGTTGTTGATTTGTGAGGTAAGCTTGTTCCTGCATCCTATGAATTTGGAGCTGTTGCTGGAAGAAATAAAACTAAAATAAGATGCTTAGCCTGACTGTTGTAGCTTAATGTGCCTGAGCAATATGCTAACACTGACACCTGAGCTAAGATTCACAGGATAGAAGTTTGGAGACCTTATATTGTGCACTAAATCATACTATTCTCTTTGACATGCCAATGTTTAACAATGTTTTTGCTGCGTGAGAATTTTCAGTCAGTATGTCCAACATGAAAAGAACCAATCTGTTACTGTAAAGAGCAAAACCGAAGAAAGTCATCAGATTTAAAACCCCCTTCACATCACCAAAAGGGGGCTGTGCCACACCTAGGACATGATCCCAGGTGTTTCTTTTATTGTTCTTATTAACATGAAGTAAAAAAATTGGACCATCACTGGATTTGCCCTCTGTGTAAAAAAACCCTAATCCACTGAATTCCATGAATATCAAAATTTGCTGTCAGGAGAAATAATACTCATCTCAGAGCCCATAATACCAGGCAGGCTCCCCCTCCCCCATCCCAAAATTAAATTAATTCAAAGTCCAATAACTTTAAGAGTTAAAAAGAAACTGGGAGAACATCTAAAGCCTTTGCCCCTTGGAGTTGCCGCGAGTCGCTTCTATCGCTAACCCTTGGAGTCGCCAGGCGTCGCTGCCACACCCCCGTCACACCCCCGTTTGGTGTGTTTCCTTTTCCGGTTCCCGCGCCGAACGAGAGACTCGATGTACTCTGGCGAGATTTTAGCTGAAAAGTAGAGTGATAGCCCTTGACTTACGTCTTTGTTTTGACGAAATCGGCCGAGGCATGCGGGAGTTATGAATTTTTCAATTTGTGTCTGATTTTGTGGATTTTGTTGCCAACATGGAGGACATTTTAAATTTACGCTTGTATCGTGAAGCTACAGGGACTGTATATGATGGCAATGATGACAATGTAGCTGGACTGAGTTCTAGTGCTGACACTAGATCTACACTAGACTACAGCATCTCCTATTCTCGTAATCTAGTTCTAGATCCCATCCGAATCCGGGAGGATCAAATGACAGTGACAATGAGCGTGACGTTGATGAAGATGTCGTTGTTGGAGGTGATTTCATTGAAAGTGAAGAGGATAGTGACAGTGGGAGTGGAAATGAGGAAGATATAGCCACAGAAGAAAGAACTTGGACAAGGGATTTTAGTGATGTAGTCTAGTCATAGAGGAGCTGAAAGAAGAGATTATTGTAAGATTTCACAAAATTTCGACTTCAAAAATTTTTTTACACATGTAAATATGAATACAACACACAAACAAGTATATTTTCAGATACTTCATTCATTTCTCTTTACTTTAAAACAAATTTCGGCATTTAATACCAATATTTGACTTAGTTATGAATTTTTTTAAGATGTGTGTATGATTTTTCGGTGGAGTTATGTCCCTTGTGCTAAGACTTCAGTCTGACTTGTGCAGGTAGGCTCCAAGGGTGAAAGAGTTAAGCACATTAACAGGCTGATGTAATTCATGACTGCTGCAAATTTCATTTATCTCGGAGGTAAACAGCTAAAAAAATTAAAAACATGTCAAAAAAGGACATACCAGACCCGACTTGTTAGGAGCACCCGAGATTTCCATTTTTAAACATGTATTTTTAATTTTTCAGCTGTGACAAAACCACAACATCTATTTATCTGCCATCTGCAGCATTAACAGAGAATATCCATCTCCTAATGTGTGCTAAATTTCCTTTGCATAATTCCACTACTTAACTCCTGAAGTTTCAGGGCTTTGAATTTAAGTAAACATTTTGGATGGCCACCTGAAAAATCATCTGTGTTTTGATACACGAGGTTATGTTCCTCAGACTAGGTCGTATGCCGATACTGAATTCAAGCAAAGTGAATTAGTCTAGAATTTCAAGCCAGTTCTAAAGACAATATCAGAATTCATGAGCTCAAAAATATAACCGCAGAAAAATTTAACGGGGAATGAAATCGTTCCACACAAGTAATCCCACTTTTCACCAAGTTGTATCTGTGTGGAATATGTTGCTGTGTGTATGTCATCATGGATGATATGCAAATAATCCTGTCTATGAACTAATGCCAAATTCAGCCTCAAGTGTCAGTGCTAGCATACAAAAGCATGATAATGATAACCTAAAGCAGCTGGAAATCTTGATGATTTTGTTTTTAGACAGCAACAACATCAAAATCTTGTCTGTGGCACATCCCTGCAGTATAAAAATAGTTGTACAGTGTTGCAGCTGTAATAATGATATAAAAAAGCACACCTTTGCAATGTGGCATGCACTTTTCAGTCTAAAATCTGTATGTTTGAAGATGATAAACTGCTAAACAACTTATATGAACAAAGCAAACACCGGCTGAAAAAAAAATTAATGACTAATTAAAGCTGTGTGAACTATGTTAATCCGATCACTACAAATTTCATAACTGTGGACTTGCAAGTCACGCAACCCTACCTCTCGTTGCCTCTCCTGTTCCCTTCTAGCTTCCTCTTCTTGTATCTCAGTGAGGGATCGAGACTGGGAAGGAGATCCTTGAGTGGTCTGCTGTTGGGTTGCCCAAGTGCTTGATGCTGGCAACTGAGAAAGTGTCAAGACACAAAGTTTAACAAGCTTATTTAACTGAAATTTGGACCACAGCTGTGGTACATGGACGAACATTAAAGTATATACAATGGCAACGGGACAGCACCAGATACAAATTATAATAAAGATATATGTACAAAAGTCACATAACAACTAGATAGTGAACATTCATAGTTTTAGTGTGTACGATAATAACATGAAGTTAACTCCAAGGGACATCTTTCAATGCACAGACTGGAGGGAAGGTATTTTCTCATGGCCTCCTGTGCACATAAAATACTTGTGTTGGCCAACTAGTAGGTCACTGATTCATATATGAGAAGATAAAATGGGACCCCTGGCACACATACACACCAACTTTATGACTTGATTAGCTGATGTACTCAATGAGTTCAGTCTCATTTATCTTTTAATATGTGATATCAGTAAGTGGCCAATTAGCTAAGTTGATGTGTATGCAGATCGCATAATAAAACATTTAACTACAAGGAAAGTGACAGAAAAATACTAATATAGTAGTGAACGGTTAAAATGAAATTGCTGAACCAATGACTTAAGTTTAAACAAAGTTTTGATTTACAGCTTAAAAAGAGGCACAAAAATGCGCCTTCTTTATTTCCTTTCATTTTAGCAGTACTTTCGGTTTAACCATTTTCGTTAAATCCTTTCTTTACTGTATCTTGCAGCTGACAATGAATTTCCACAACTCGTGCCAATCACTTACCTGCATGTTAGCCAGCTGCTCTCTCTGAGCTTGCTGAAGCCGCCTGAGTGACTCCTGCTGTCTTTGCAGTTCATACTGTGGGACAAAAATGAAATGATCATGTGTTACTTATCTGTGAAACAAGCGAAGGAACTAATGTTGGAAAGCTGGCTCTATTGCTGTCCCAAATACTGATAAAACTGTCAGACATTTAAATGTGGACACGCATGTCAAAAAAATAATTTTGTTTTCCAGTACTTTTTTCTTCTAAAATGATATATGGTGCATACTGAGACGATCTGGCAAAGAAAGAGCATCGTTCTGTTACTGAATGTGTGTAATATGACGCAATAAAAAGAGCTGGATTGACCGGGATTTGCCCTTGGACTAGAATTATCCTCTTCCCTGAACAGCAGTGGCTTGTGGCAAAAATGACGATGTCACTGAAGTTCCACCAATTACAGACACCTCTGACAATGTTTTATTATGCTTTCAATTAAGGTTTTGGTCATCCAAATTGAAAGGTAAAGTTTGACGGTTCATTGTCTCAAGCATGATTTTGTTTGACACAGTTGCCGTTTACAGTGGAATTAAAAGATTCATACAGACATGTTATCCATCACCGGTCCATAGAGCACTGGCTAGACAGCTTGTCCATGCTGGTAGAATGTATTTGACGTAAGCTTATGGCTGCCATGCACGCAGTGGGTGTAAAAATTCAGACTTTGCATAACGTAGCCCTGTAGGTTGTCTGGGGCAGGCAGAGGCATTATATCATGTTGACAGACACTTGAAAGACTGTTTTATTGGAATAACAGGATATTGTATGATTTAACATGATCTGGAGGATGATGCAACTTTCCTTTAAGTGAGTTGCTGGAAGAGATCAATTTGTGCAAAATATTTCTGAACAACAGGCTTAGATTATTTTAAGATTACCTGTCTTTTCAGGACTTCCTGTCTTTCCCTCTCAGCAGCCTCTCTTTGCATTCTCTCTTCCTCTTCTTGCAGTTCAAGTTGTCGCTGAAGCTCCAGCTGCCTTTCTTGCTCTCGCTGAAGCTGCAATTCTTGCTGACGCTGCATCTCCTCCTCCTTTTTCCTTCTGTGTGTTCCAAATCAAAATGTACCAATTTCATTGCAAACAAGGAACACTCTTAAAACACATAACAGCAACTATGTAGCCCTGCTCACCCCCAAACTAAACCTAGCCTTCTTTGTCCTATTTTGTTTGCTCTCCAGGGTGTAGTAATGCTTTCAGTTGATTCAATTCAGTTTCTCTTCATCATTTCATTTTATACAGTGGATTTTTTTTTTCCTTCTTGGTTAACTGTTGCTGCTGAAGGAGGCATCTTTGCCAAACATGACACTGTAAAGCTTGCACTTTTTTGTTCCCTTAGACCTCAGCCAACAAATTGCAAACATTATCACCAAGAGCTCAAAACAGCATAATCTGAACTTCTATAAGAACAACATTTATTGCCTAAATATTGATCTTTACAAATGCATCTTGCTGTGATCAGAAAGGAGGATAAATGTTCATACCTCAATTCTTCCTGTAATCTTTTTTGTTCTTCCTGTTGCTTTCTTTTCTCCTCCTCTTTCCTCTTCTTGTCCTCTTGCTTCTTCAACTCTCTTTCTCTCTTTTTCTCCTCCTCTTGCTGTCTTCTTTCACTTTCTTGCCTTCTCCTTTCTTCCTCTTGTTGTTCTTGTTGCTGTCTTTCAATTTCCCGCCTGATTCTTTCTTCATCCTGTCTCCTCGCCTCTTCTATTTTCTGTGTGACGGAGATTGCAACCAATTATCAAAGGAGATGACTGTTTAAAGACAAGAGAAACAGAAACACATCTACCCATCAAATTCAGGTGGACAGTGTGCACTGTTAACAACATGCAACCATCATTCTACAGACCCCTTTTCTCATGTGATCAAACTACAGATAGTAATTAAGAAGGAACAGAGCATGAGGTTCTCAAAAAATTAGCAGGACACAACCCTTTTCATCCCTCCTTACTTGCAACTCAATCTGCTTCTGTCTTTCCAGCTCCTCTTTCTCTTTCCTCATCTGTTCTCTCTGTCGTTCCAGTTCTTCCTGCTGCCTTCTGATTTCCTCGTGTTTCTTCTCCAACTCCTCCTGTCGAAGCTTCTCCTCTTCTCTTAATCTTTCTTCTTCTCTTTCCTGCAAATTAATTCACAAATTTGTTATTGTTTCAACTTAAAATTTACTATGCTGATGACCTCACAGAATTCCTACTCTAAAAATTTCAAAGGCAAAAAACTGGTACCCTAAATTCCCTGGTGTTACTGTGACTCAATGATCTTCACATAATAATAAAATGTGTCTACACCAGCTCTGGGAACCGGGTCAAAAGGAAGAGAATTATACTGTATCAAAAATGTTAAGTAAGGAAATCTTGTATTTGGTCCTCAGGAAATAGATAAGAAAACTCTACCTTGTTGGTATAATTCGAATCATACTTGTATATAGTGTCTGCCTTTTGTTCTAATAAAAATGAGGTCCTTCTTAGACAAGTGGTCTGTTATAGACATATCTTTTCTTAAATAGGAACAATATCCTACACCATCTGGATTTCCATGGGCTTTTTGAAAAATTATTTTATGATCTTTATATTTATACATTTTGTAGAGCAATTACTCTGGACCTTTTTTAATACTAAACAGTTTCTCCTTCTTCTTTATGTTTGGCGCATGAGTACATGAGTATATGCTTTCATGATTGCATTACATCAACTATCATGGTATGGAAGTCAAATACATAAGAGTATAATTACATGTAGCGGGTGATCATATCAGTATCAACTATTCGTGAGTCTTCTTACACTATCCTAAGACAGAGTAAATAAGAAAGGCCAAACACAATTTAGATTTGATCTCTCTACTTTTCAGAGAAGAAGACCCTCCCTTAACTCACCCTTTTAATTTTCTCCAACTGGGCTTGGTAAGCTGGGGTTAAAGTTTCGTTGCCTGTGTCAACATCCCACAGTGACGCTGGTTGGGTAGATGGTTGCGATGTTGGTTGTGACCACACACCTGAAACCAAAACAATCACGAGAATAAAATGATATTTAATACAGAGAGCAATCAGCCTTTTTCATTCTTCCGTTAAAGTTCTGTTTAGATGTTATAAGAATATGTTTGTTTTCTCCAGCAGAAAGTATGACAGAAAAACGAGTCTCACTTTCAACTTCAAATCTAATGTCATTCACTTGTTGATGTTCATAAATGGAAATTTAAATTACTGATCTTTTTCTTTCTCAAAATATTGCAATTAGCAGGATGCTGATCCTTTGATCCAACCCCAATCTCCATCTAGAGGTAACCAATTAAATCTTGTAAAGAAAATTCTTAGAACTCTCTACATGCAGACCAAGTAAGTCATGATAGCTAATATTTAGGGGATCAATATCACCATACACGCATTTTTTGTTTAAGTAAAGTTTGAAATCACAATTATTATGATTCACAATGCCCAATTACATGAGAGCAATTTACTGCTGACTGTACCTGGATTAAGGCGTTGCTGTATGGCACTCCAAACTGAGCTCTCATCAGCAGCACTGTCGGAGTTGCCATTGTTAATCGCTGTGGTTGAGGCTGGTGTGGTGTTGGCGTTACTGGACGGTTGTGACTGCTGGAAAGGAGCAGAGTTACCCTCTACCACAGCATTTCTGATAGGAGCAATAACAGTTGATGTATTAGTGAACATTAATGGTATCTCAACATGAAATATGTGTTGGAGTGAAAGAACATTTCATACTGAAGCTCAAAACACCTTCTGCAAAGATTCTCAAAGTGCTCCTTAATACTGATATTCTGCTCTTTCCCTCCTTCATCCTGTCAATTTCACAACACTGTTCTCCTTTTCTTTATTCCTTCATTACCTCATTCTCAAGACGCACTTAGCATTTCTATCTGACAACCAGATAAGAAAGTTGTGAAAAAGAAAGGCTCATGCTGGAGATGTCAGTTCAGTCAATAAAACTTTCACAACAAACAGTCTAGATAACAGGGGACCTGAGAAGAATAAGACACTTTACTGCTTGAAACAATATAGATTTTCTTAACAAGTATAGACAGAGTAGCATTTCAGCTCACTTGTTTTAATTTTATCAACACGACAAATGCAACATGTATGTTACACATGGGCATCATGCAAACACCACTCACGCAGGAGAGGCCCTTTGTTGTTCCCGCTGCTGCTGTTGTTGTTGTTGCTGGAGGAGTAACTGCTGCTGTTGAATCTGATGCATGTGCTGCATGAAGGCTGGATTGGCCTGCATCATCATTTGCATAGAAAGTTGATGTTGCTGATCTAAAGGAAGTGCCTTGAAACTTTCCTGTTCTTGCATCTGGTGCATGGTCTGCAGCTGCATTTGCCTGTGAGTATTGGAGAAAGCTTGGGTGAACAAAGCATTAAAATTTTTAACTTTGAGAAAACACAAGCTTCTGCTAAGTGAACCTGAGTTACCAGTGCTCAAATAACTCTGCAAAATTAGGACTTCAGTATTCCTTCAGAGGATTTTCATGTGAGAAACAAATTACTATAGTTGTCTCTCATGTAATTTTCATAATCAATGGACTTTATCTTGATATAGTGGCACTAAGTCTGCATAAAGTAAAATAATTTATTTCATTTTAAGAGACTTTTCTGCTTGATTTGCACAGTGGCCAGCCTATTTCATGAGAGACTCCCAGCAATCAAAGCAATGCTCTTGTCTCTGAAAACGGGTGGATTACCAAGTCCTAAACAATAATTAATTATTGGTTTCGACACACTTCAATCCACAGGATATTACGCCATACTGACTTGTTTTAACTTCTCATATATGATGCTTTCTACATAGGCTGAAATACGCACTGATAATTTTTGTACTGATAACTTTTACATTTGAAAATCTGTTGGAAATCTTTGGCACATCACAAAGCATTTACTGAGCAATTAGCAGTCACCATTTTTAAATTTCAAGTTCGTAGCTTTAAGTGTAAATATCAGAATACTTATCTTCCCAACCATGTATAGTTTCTACAAGTTTCAAGTATTTCAAACATGATTCAGACTATCCTGGCAAATTTATGTGTTCTGTGCAGACAACCGATACACCTGCACACTGGCCATCTGAAATGGGAAACAACCTAGACCTGGGTACCAGTGGCAGCAAAGCCTACAATGTATCTAAGCCTGAGGACGAAAGAACATGATGCAAATTGTATATACACCAAATCTGCGAATCCCTCATGGATTCCTCTCTCCAAATGAGTCTTCAAACCTAAGTAACAACCTCTACAATTGCACAGAACTTGTGAATCAAATCTAACCACCTTTTATCAACTCAATTTGTACATCGGCAATGCTGTACCTTCCAACAAAATTTTGGACAGCCTTCCTTGTATAATAGAAAATCAACTGACAGAATCTGTCATTCTGGAAAAGTCAAATGATGGAAATCCGTCATATGACGGAAGACTTGCAGCCATGGTGATACAGTCTTCTGGCACTAACCTCATCAAGAACTGCTGTTTTATGTACTCTTGCTGCAACAACATCTGCTGGAGCAGGAGGGGGTCATGGACAGATGGCATGCCTGGACCAACCAGAGGTGTAGCAGACATGGGGGACACTAAAGATGGAATGGTGGATGGAAGGGTGGAGGCAATGCTGGAATCTGTTGGGATGGTACTTGTCTGCAAATAAAATATAGTGGAGATCATTGAATTCATTCTTCTTACTTGTGTAGTTTCTCCCCAAAACCCAAAACTTGTTTCACAATATGTTAACTGATTCTGATGGTAATAAAATGTTGATCACAGAAGGTAACTAAAAACATTAATCATCATCAAAATAGCTTAGTGTTGTGTTTACAACTGTCTACCCAAACAGAGGAAGTAACTATGATGACAACTCTGCTGCAGACAGCCTGGCAGTCTCATCTCCACTTTATTATTAAGGCAACCATACCCTGTCAAATGGGACATGGAACCTCAAAAATAAGTAAAATATTAAGAAGTTTACCTCTTCATTAACTGTGCTTTTCACAAGCACCAAATAATAATTAAAATAATATTTGGACATAAAATGCACAATTCAATAATAGGGATATCTGACTATTTCTTCATATGTCACATTTATTAATCTCCTGATCAAGCCATTCTAACAATATCACTAACAGAAAGGCAGAATCTGACTTACAATTAGTGGAGGCAAAGGTGGCCCAGGCAAGAAAGGTACTCTACCATAGCGCTTGATCAATTCCCCTGGAAGGGTATGATGGAAAAAAAACAAAGTCTTAATATATGTCAAGTAGGTTGAACTAGCATGACTTCTTTTGACTGGAGGTAAATGTACACATGACATATGCTGCTATATAAGCTATGTATCCTACTTCAAATAAAGTTAAGGGGATGACTTTGGTCTAATGTAACTAGGCCACCTGGGACCATGAAATTCGACATCACAATTTTCCTGAATGCCAAGTTCTATGGTGGCCTTTCAACTCTTTGATTAAATGAGGCATTATGTTAAAAAAAAAAATTTCAAATAAGCTAACATAATTCCTGATTGTGCACAAACATTACCAAAATTGTCAAGTTGAATAATGCATACTCTTCAGTACGCTTCAACCTGGTAAAATTAGCAAAGATCATTTTTGGAGACTTTATTTTCTCCTTTGCATTATTTCTATAATTCCTAAATATATGGAATTTCTAAAATGCATTCTGAGCTTTCAGTTTGGAGCTATGCACCTAAAATTCTATTACCCAATTTGTTATCAAGATAAGCACTGTCATCCTCACCAAAAAACTAATTCCCTATCCAGTCTTAACAACCACAGTCAAACAGTGAGTATCGTTTGGTCCGCTTTTTTAATGCAAAAGCTGCACTGTAATTACTTAAGAACATACATATGAAAAATGCTGCAAAATGTGACTCCTTTCATATAGTAAATGAAAGTATGGCAAATGAGAAACAAAATGTACGTTAAACACACCCAGTTGTTTAAAAGAGTCATCACAGCCACGCTTGACTACAAGGTTCATGGTGAAGTATCCAGCGCTGAACCACTGGGTCATCTCTTCATTTGTGAATGGACCTGATAAAATGAAAAAAAAAAAAGAACTTCATTACTAACTGTACACATTTAAACATACTGATGACCAAACAAAGTTAAAAACAATTGAAATGCAAGTTACTCAACTACAGATGTTACCAATTGGACCTCTCTAATACTGAAGGAATTTTTAAACTGATTCTAAAATTACCCAATATTGACAGTAAATTCACTTAATATGCTTTGAACACTGACGAGTAAAAATAA
>JAWQUT010000221.1:1106143-1118256 GCA_033807755.1 Ellobium chinense
ATTTATATCCTGCTAAAATTTTGATGTCACCAGAGACCTTGAACTGCATTAATAGCAGTAATTGTACCCAAGTGTAAAATGCTCACATTCATATCCTAAATTGCTCTCAATCTCAGATTTAAGCATGTCATCTGCTGGTAGAGCAGGAAAGAGAAATCCATCTAGTCTAGAGCTAACTTTCCAAACTGGGGCTTTGAGAGCGGCTCTGTCAGGCCTACTAGATCTAATCTAGTAGTACAGTAAAGGTCATTAATCTTGGCCCTAAAGCCAACACCATTATAGTAGTACACTATGCTCATCCCAAATGTAATGTAGGTCATCTAATGCCCTGAGGGCCTACAGTATACATTCACAACAGACCAAATGAAACAGCATACACAGGTAATGTGTAGGTACTCTGGGTATGGTACAATGCATACGCATGGGCATGACGGGATTCGTCGGGCATCAAAGTAAAGCCCCAAACATTGCAAGGTATCTGGAGATGGGTTGAACAAAAGCACAAAGCCCCCTGTGATGACTGGTATCTTTGTAAGAGACTTCTAGTTTCAACTAAACTTCTTCTGGATCTAGCAATTTTGGTGTGCGGCCGGCAAATAGGCCTAGCATACACGCCAAACGGTGCCGGCGAAAGCGAAACTAAGAAATGCGCGTCAGCATCGATACTGCTGTGTATCTACGGCAAAACGGAATGCCAGTACTGTACTGTACTCTACGATTTTCAATCGTTTGTTGTGAGACTCGAGTACTTGTACTCATGACTAAAACAGCCCATTTTGATGATTTTCAGTACAAGAAAGCTCTTTAAGCCCCCGACTTCGTTGCGGAAGGCATTCACGGTATTCTTTTTCATACTGACAGTCGATTTTCATATTTTTAAGAGTACTATTCGTATTTTCGTACTGAGGTCAGATTTTCGTATGAAATACGAAAATTTCGTACGGGTTGGCAGCTCTGGAGATGTTAGACCTTTCATATTCTCTCCAGTTTTATTTTAACATGTATTATTTCTTTCCTTCTGATGTAGACATGTCCCGGTCTTTAAAAGAAATTGTTTTTTACTTTTCAAAGGAGAGTGGTGAGAAGGCTTAGGTGCTTTTCTGAAGCCAACCAAAAATCCCGTTCCCCGCAAAGAATGACCAATAATATGCTCTGCAAGTCTGCTGAAAATGCGGTTAGACTGCAATAAGTATATTTTAAACAGTACAGATACAATTTAAATATGACTCCGTTGTCACACCTCACTAGCAACAAGTAATGATATCCCTTAACTTGAATGAAACGCACAAACTAGCTAAGAAATCACTGTATAATGGACAGTCCGCCCAAACGGGACGCCCGCTTATGGGGACGATTCATCGGGAACGGAGCTGTCCCGCTTAAGCGGATTCCACTGTATATATTATATGTGCATAAGCAGAGGGATTCAGGTCAGAGGGAGCGTAGATTCCATCTTCTGATACTTATATATACTGAGCCTGTGCTCCCGCACCAAAGCAGAGGTGCTGCCTCATAAATATGTACACTAACACCATCACCCCTCAAAACACAAAGTTTGGATGATATCACTAAGCCTGAAACATATTTCTTGAAGAAGTATGCTTTCATGACTGTTTTGGGCTTGGACTTGGTCGTTGCTTGCCTTTAAATGACAACCGACATATGGTATCACAGTACCTTGCAAAATGACTGGCAAAACTCCTTCCTTAACAAGAAATTTAGAGTAGTCAGCTCATGCCTGGAATGAACGTCTGACTTTTGAAATGCGACTTGTGCCACTTTGCACTCACCTTCATTGTCATAGGATTCACTAGATCGCCGAGGCCCTCGAGGATCCTGATCAAAGCCTCGGCGGAGGTGTGGAGGCCTGCGATCACTATCATAGCCTCCAAGCTCTCTTGGGGCCTCACGCCAATTGGAACGAGCTGATGGACCTGAAATAGTAGGGCGGAAGGGATGAGGAGAGGGAAGGGGGAAAGTTTATCTAAATGTTATATTGTATATGAATTAGGGTCATAATATATAATGGGATCTCAACATCTTTGGACTTGCCAAAGGATCAAATGTCTGACATCATTGAAGTGATGGAAGTCTTCAACTAGAATTAACACTATTCTCACTGAATGATCATGGCATCTACTAATACTAACATTACTGACTTCTTCACCTCAACTGCTCTTTCTGCAACAGACATATGATACCACAGTACCTTGCAAAATCCTCCAATCATTCCCATGAATGACCTCTGTTGTTATCATGAACTTTTTGTTACTCATTCTGCCATTGTTCATCCAGGTGTTTGGGCATTCCACAGGTTTTTGTCTTTCTTCATCTCTAATTCCCTCAATCTTTCCACAAATGACTAGTTTTGCTAATTCTCCTTTTAACGTGTACGAAGAACAAGAATTCTAGCAATCTCTTTCTGGTTATTCTAAGGTGTATTCAATGTGCTCTTAGCATTTTGAGAAATTTATTTGTTTTCTTTTAATCCAAGAAAATATCAACATTCTTCTCTTAAACCATATATCTACTGCTTTGCGTTGTCTTCAATACTTCGTTACCAATACAATGGAACCACAATATAATATATGCTTTGGAGTATGGAATAAGTACACTTATTATTAAGGAAGATTTAGTATCAAAATCCATCTCATTAATGAAATGATAAAATAATAATGAATTCATGCATGTGAAATTCATATTTTATAATAGGATGTACTTATTAAATGAGTCCTTAATATTAAGGCTCTACTCTATTTGCTATAAAACTAACATTACTGTGTAACAGTGGACAGTCTCCTATTAAAGAGCAAATCTTGCAGAACTTGGTATCATTCAGAATTTACTCATTCAGCCTGCTTAACCAGTACAGCAGCTCCCTGTCCACCTTTGATTGGTGGTCTTTGACAGTATATTTATAGCCCCTATAGTGGTTGTCCCAAAAGAAGAATTACAAGCAGCCCAGAACTAGATCTGTCCTTGGTGAAAGATATCGGGATATTGTTTCTGCAGTGCTGCCCGTCAGCTTTCTCAAGTTCCTTCCTATACCACATGAACACAATCCACTCTTGATTTTTTTCATGTTCAACAAAGACACAGAATTCTACAAACTTTACCCTATAACATCCTAAAGAAACGTCATACATAATTTTCCTTACAAAATTTACGGAAAAAAAGTTAAGGACATCTTGGGGACTAGGAAAATATGAAGACTCAAAAAAAAATTAAAAAATCAGTTACCATTTTTTGGACTCTTACAGTGGCATGGCAGATAACAGTAACTTATTTACGCTCACTAGTGAAACCGAGTGCTGGTGGTTAGCATATGTTAAGAAGCCTTTTAAAAAACTTGATAACCATCCCATCAATTTTAATGACATTTTTTCTGTCTTAAAAGCTATCTTATGAAACCAATGACTCTCAAGATCTGCATGAAACCCAGACATTAAATCTGAAACAGTAGATACCCCATCTCTGATTATTGTCACGAGAATTCCGCCAGCTGACTCCGCTCTCCTCCTCCTCCTCATCATCGTGTCTCTTGTCCCGCCAGTTATCACTAGAAGATCTTGAAAACTCCCGTTTCGTGGAGCCTGATTCTTCATAGCCTCGTGAAAAGCTGCGCTCAAATTTCCTGCCTCTGAAATTGGTACGATGAAAATTGTTGAACAGCTATTACTAGCATGACTAAAACCTGACCTAGTGGACAAAAGGTATTCCTTAAAAGCAAACATTTCTTGTTCATGCCACTTTATGTCATGCAGATGAGACACTTACTGAATAATCCTCATACCTCAGACAGTAAGTTTGTGCAAGGAGAAGTAAATAATATGTCTAAACTTTCCAGATCAAGTAAAAGAACTGATTGTATCCATGACAATATGTACCAATTTATTAATTAAGGTTCTCTTAAACTTACACATGTTCCCAGCCATCTTGTGTTGATCGACTGTAACCAACATCTCCATTCTCTGTTCTTGATATGTAGCCCTCCCCCCGACCACGTCCTTTGGTAGACATAAAACATAGGATTCAAAGCTAGCAAGATAAAATTAACTACAATATCATAAATTGTTAATTTTGTGCAAATAAATACAGTAACATATTAGCAATACTCTTCCTCTATCCAATTTTACCTTTTTCGTTTTGAATATAATGATGTCAAATTGTAAAGTTTTACACTAATCTTTTACACTGTGTGAGTTATGCAATAAAAATTCTCACAAGTACAATACTCAACATCATCTTCCATGATGACTTCCACACTGAATGTTCACTAGCTCCCAACAAACTTTTGCTTAATCTGATGGATCCCTCTTTTATACTTCATGAGCTTTCCTCCATATGAAGTGAAAGAAACACTAAAGATAATCAAGCCTTACCTCTCCCCCTGCCACGGTCAGCTGTCCCCCCACCCCGGCTGGTACGAAGTGGGGGGCCTGAGCCCCGACCAGCAGCTCTTAGTACCACAGTGCTGTTAAAACCTTGTGAGATGAGGCGCTAGAGAGAAACCAAACATAACAATTAGTGAAGTAAAAGGAAAAAACATCAGTTCTCTGGACATGAGCCATGGTATTAAGGAATGTATGGATTGTTCTGAACATTGAAAAGTGAAAAAAAAAGCATCACTAAACCACTGACGTTAGGACAAAGTATTACAGGCACCTGTCAGGAATGACCTCTATAATTTGTAACTGGCAAGGCTGACAGTTAAAACATAACTGGTAAGTATTTGAATTGAGGCTTAACACTGCTTCACCGATTACGAACTAAGTCTCTCTGGTTGTAACAGTAAATTCAGGTACAATTTTCTTGTCAATTTCAGCTGGACATCGACCACTAAGTATACTTTTCTTTGGTTGTAAAACTGTCTAGGGATTTTCAACCAGCACAGAATGCACACACGGACCCTTATCTGCATATTTATCTGAGAAGATTAGATGCTGGCTTTCCTTCCTAATGCTTTCACTACTGTTGATGAACAACGAAAGTAAAAGAAAAGGATGCATTTGCATCAATTCGTACCTATGAGGAACACAGACATTTGTAAAAATGTACTGAGAATCTCAGCCAGTGAACAGCAAGTTTCATTTTGTCATCCATTGTTTCTGCCCATCTCTTTTGATGGCATGAAACAATAGCTGGCCATCCCCTTAACTGCCTTCTCTATCCTCTGTTATGTACCTCTATCCATCTATCTCCCTACTAATTTGTTATCTGTGTGACTGACATCTTTATGCTATGACACACTTTCTCATATAGATGGCAAATTATTCTATACAAATTTTTCTTCCATTCACTCAAATGTGTAATGTAGGCTAAATAATGTTACATGATGTTAGACCAAAGCTTTACAAAGTTTCAAAATAATTAATAAACTGAGTAGGAAAGTACTTAGATTGACTCCTGTTTGGCCACTGCTGTCAATGGAAGCTGTGTTGTCATTCTATCTATTCACCCAATCTAAAATGCACTTTTTTTTTCTTCCCATTCTGATCTGATATTTTTTTAGTGTTCTATTACGCCTGTTCAGAAGGGTGATAAACATCACCAACCTGTTCATCTTCTGTTAGAGGTGACATGGTTATGGGCTTCTGAATTTCTTTGGAGAAAATTGACAGGTGTTTCCGGACCTGGTCGGGGGGAGGGCTATTCTCGTTGAACAGTGACAGCATCTCTTCTCTTCCATATCTGTACTCTGCCAACTTGAATTTCACACTCATAGTTGGGGTGCTTGGCTGGGAAGTGCTTGTCCCACCATCAGACAAGTCACGCAACCTGAGAATAGGTACATGGCATTTTAAGCAAGAGCCCAAAACAAGAGGACCTCCACATCTAATATAGGTGCATAATTTCACAAAACTTGAGTATAATAACCTCTTTTTTTCCAATTTCATATATGCATTCTTATTTCCAGCCATTAATACTAATTAATAGATGTTACAGAGTATTTCTGACTCACATTAGAATAGACAAAAAGATTTTCCATGGCTTAACTACAGAGCTAACATTAAGCAGATTCAGTGAGCTGACAAGGTTGCAAAAAAAGTGAAAAACATTAACATGATCACGCACCCAATAAATGTTTTGCAAATAATGATCACACACCCATACTATAACATGGCTCAGGCATATTACTTTAGTAAACAATATTTCATGAAAGTTTAACAAGATCAGATGTGCTGAAAGTGAAATTTAACTTAATGACTTCATAGTGATGTTTTGGCACTTATAAAATTTAATGCAAGCTTAAGATTCCGAAATGATGTAAAAATTTACAGGAAAAGGCTGAAGAAAATGAAACAGCACCTTCGCATTTATTACTTACCACTGTGGACCAAACTTGAGCGCCATTCTATTTCTCTCTTTAATAGTATAGAGAATACAATTTACTGTAGGCAACTGAGACTGAGGACTGAAAACACTGAAAGTAAGATGTTAAAAAGATAAATATGAGCATGACATCAATGGTACCAAATATATATATATAGTGGAATGCCGTCATGATTGGGCAGCAGCTACCTCAGTTAACAAGGACTGAAACATTGGTATTCACTAACAACCGCGCCGATTCATTCGATATAATTTTCAATATCATATATGGCATTTCATCGATATTGAGTACTTTCGTTTACCAAAACATGGCTTGTTGTGTCATTTGAAGGCAAAGACTTACAGGTGGTGTGTGCTGATTACCACACAGTCGAGCCAGACCATTCATTAAACGGAGCCGTATGTTCCCACGGCTAGTCCCATCTTTGTCCCATCACAGGCCCGCGCACGGCACTGGCCTAACGTCTTCGTTTTGCTTCCCGTTTCCTACTGGCTCATCTTTCCGCTACCCGTCCCCGTCGCTTTGTGACACACAGAAGTACCAGACATCGCTAGTTCCAAGCGCTGTCCCCTGGACCACGGGCGATCCTGACTTTCTTAATGATAAAACAATGGTGGCAGTATGCATCTTTCCCGGAAATGCAATTCATTTAGTCATCCGCCCCAGTCACCCTATATATTAATTACTCCAACGACAGCATCGCCGATCTTCACGCATCTTTCCCGGGAATGCAATTCATTTAGTCATCTGCCCCAGTCATCCTATATTATTCCTAACTATCGGTGCTCTCGTTAGAGTAATGTATTAGTCCAACGCCAGCACCGCCGATCTTCACGCATCTTTACCTTAACTTTCCCCCCAAAAGAAACCAAGCCCCATTTTTTTCTACTGTTGTCCCCAAAAGAAAAACCCTTCTCTCTCTTTCAGACTTTACTGTTACCCAGGAATTTTTAATTTCATCTCCCTATATGTTACTCCAACGACAGCACCGATCTCAGAAAAACAATGACTTTTACATAGCGCGAAGAGAGCAAAATCTCGGCTATCGGTGCTGTCGTTAGAGTAATGGGTTAGTCCAACAATAGCACCGCCAATCTTCACCTTAACTTTTCCCCCGAAAAAAACCAAGCCCCATTTTTTTATTATTGTTATCCCCAAAAGAAAAACCCTTTTCCCTATTTCTGACAATACTGCTACCCGCGCATTTTTCCTTTCGTCTCCTTATATACAGGGATGTAAGTAGGCCCTAAAAAAATTAACTGAAAATTTAGCGGCAGCACGCGGCCATGAAGAAACCAAATGTCTATGCATGTGTTTATCACGACTATCCTGCATTATCCAGTAGTAGTATCACAACACTAATAGAAGTGGTCAGAACTCAGAAGAGATACAGGAATAATAATGTATTTACAGTACTTAGTCTACTTATGATGTGACAGCACATGCTTATGATCTTGCCTGGTGGTTGCAGGCTTTTTTAACATTTTCTTCACAAAGAAAGTCCTAATGTCCTTTGTGCAAGGCTATTTCGTTGTGGAGGCAAAATTTGGAGGTTTCATTTTCAATGAGAATATCCAGAAGTGTCTGCCTTTCTTCTAATAGTTGCTAGAGCAGAGGATGGTGATGCAACTTCTAAGTTAAGTGATGATAAATTATGTTCTGAGTTTTCAATGTCACAAGTGTGTGCCTCAACAGACTTTATGTCGATCAAATCGCGTTTAAACTTCGNTCCCATCGCAGGCCCACGCACGGCACTAGCCTAACGTCTTCATTTTGCTTCCCGTTTCCTACTGGCTCATCTCTCCACTACCCGTCCCCGTCGCTTTGTGACAAACAGTAGTACCAGACATCGCTAGTTCCAAGCGCTGTCCCCTGGACCACGGGCAATCCTGACTTTCTTAATGATAAAACAATGGTGGCAGTATGCATCTTACCCGAAAATGCAATTCATTTAGTCATCCGCCCTAGTCACCCTAAATATTACTCCAACGACAGCATCGCCAATCTTCACGCATCTTTCCCGGGAATGCAATTCATTTAGTCATCTGCCCCAGTCATCCTATATTACTCCTAGCTATCAGTGCTCTCGTTAGAGTAATGTATTAGTCCAACGACAGCACCACCAATCTTCACGCATCTTTACCTTAACTTTCCCCCCAAAAGAAACCAAGCCCCATTTTTTTCTATTGTTGCCCCTAAAAGAAAAACCCTTCTCTCTCTTTCACTTTCAGACTTTACTGTTACCCAGGAATTTTTAATTTCGTCTCCCTATATGTTACTCCAACGACAGCACCGATCTCAGAAAAACAAAGACTTTTACATAGCGCGAAGAGAGCAAAATCTCGGCTATCGGTGCTGTCATTAGAGTAATGGGTTAGTCCAAAAATAGCACCGCCGATCTTCACCTTAACTTTCCCCCCCAAAAAAACCAAGCCCCATTTTTTTATTACTGTTGTCCCCAAAAGAAAAACCCTTTTCCCTATTTCTGACAATACTGCTACCTGCGAATTTTTTCTTTCGTCTCCCTATATATTACTCCAACGCCAGCACCGATCTCAGAAAAACAATGGCTTTTTAATAGAGCGAAGAGAGCAAAATCTTGGCTATCGGTGCTATTGTTGGAGTAATATAAGACAGTTGGACATTGGGGACCGTGCGCTGCGGGGAGGCGAGGCATACGACTAAATGAATTGCATCAATCGATAAAGACACTAGAGCACGCGAGCCGACGGAGGAGGTGGGGCGTAGTAAATGGTTACAAGTACTAGTATCGAAATTAAATATCAAATAAATAATTATTTTATAAATTATTATATCGCAATCCGTTTTTTTCGACTAAATCTGTGCGGTTGTTAGAGAATGGCAAAACATTACCATTACACAACAAATATTATTGATATTTGATCAAATGGAAGTCTCACTCCCATCAAAATCAGTATAGAAAGCAGCAACTAGCAAAAGATTTACGATGTCCCTGAAATACATGCTGCTAATACTAATAGAGCTATGTATGCTCAAACAGTTCACTGATAATCAGTTTCCTGACGAACTATAATACCTTTCACTAGCTAGTAAAAATAGAGAGGACCTCATCCCTCGAATCAGATTACCATATTAGCATACTGAAAAATGACAACATTACATCAGAACACATGGTCTTGTTGGAATACCATCTGTGCCATATGTTCAGTGTAATGTGTATTGTGACAGCATATTTAACAACTCATTTCTTTTAGTTAAGATTGCCAGTAGGACTTAATGGCTAATCCTAACTCAGTTAAACCTCTCTCTTCTCAGATTAAGAGTCTAGTCTAGAGACACTCAAATTCAAAAGCAGCGTGTTTTACCGGGCCTTTCCCCTTTCATATTATTCATAATTCTTCACAAATTATTGGTTTTGAACTCGCCAGTATTTTTCTCAAAACCAATAAAGTTGCAGAGATAGACTGAATTGTGAGTTGTCACTGTCCAGTTACACACAGCTATAAAGCATGGTCTCTGAATATTCTGATAACTTGTCTTGGCTGACGAGAGTGAGACTGAGAGTAAGACATCCCCAGCTGCCGCATGGAAGTGAAAGATACTACTTTATCCATCTTCTGCTGTGCTGCTATCATTGCAGAAGGTGCTCCTTTTAATTGAATTTACTGTTAATCCAAAATTATTTACCCAATTCCTTTCAGTTTCGGTTTAACCGACTTTATCAGTCTTCATGTTAATCTACATCGACAGATCATGACAGACAGATGTTTGTTGTCATAACTTTCCTTGTAAGACGGCAGCTGCTAGCATTAAGGCGGCAAGTTACCAGCTATATCAATATGTTATAACCACGAAAAGGAGATATGCAGCAGCACCGAAAACAAAATGATGATTTGATAAGAAAACGACGAGCATAGACCAGATATGTCGCACATTACCCTGGGCAACTTTACCAACACGACAGCTCACATCAAAGATGGCCGATAGACCTTAAAGGTGTAGATACCCGGTTTTTATGCCACATTAAATAAAACCATGTCATGGTAAATAGCTGGTCCACTCATCATAAACATAAAATTATCATTAGATCATCCATTCCAAATAAAAAAGTTCTTCTGAATCATATCAAGCCTTACAAAATTATGCTTCACTATGCCATCACAAAGGGAACAATACGTATCAAACTAATAGACCTTTACAGTACACAGATAAATTAAAAAATATGGATTGGAACCTTAACGTCATATTTATTGTCACCCCTATTTTCCAAACTCATGGCCAACAGGTCCTTTTTTTTGTTGTTTTTTAAAAAAAAAATACAGTTTTATCGGAGTCTCTTTCAGTATTATTTGTCCTCTCGTGTCAGTTTGCTCAGATTCCAACGTGGTCTAATCTCCTGGAGTTTAGAAGATTTTTCAAATTTTGCATATTGAGGACGATACGTGTCCGTACAAGTATGCTAGTCCTATTTTATCCTGTGGTAGGATCTCTCTTACAATTACAAAGGAGTGCACGACATTAACGTCAGCACTAACGATATAGCCTACTGGCCTATGAACAGACCTACATAAGGAGACAAACACAACTAGCTTTACCCATACGAAAAGTTTATTATTTAATAAGATTGTAGTACATGATTATGTCTGCGCTTAATTTTTTTTTTTTTGTACTAAAAAAAAATTGTAACCAATATAATAAAACATATTGCAAGCTCTTCTCTTCTCGTGTGATGACCTAAGGACCCTACAGGTTTGATGTTGCAGGGTTACATATTTATTCTGATTTTTACATCAAGATCTATAACTATAAGCCTATAATTTTCACCGTAGTGCAAAAACTCTGGAACGAAAAAGTTTCAAAGTCTACAGGAGAGCATCAAAACTTTTATCTCTTAATGCATGACCATACATGTACCAAACTCGAAATTCTTGAGGTTGTAAAACTATTCCAAGTACAGCCTGAAGAATTTAATACAATATTGCCGTGTAAAAAAAAACAACATATGAAACCATACAACAACAACAACAAATGAAAAAAAGCAAAAATGTCGAATTAATGCACTGGGGCGATACTGTTTGGCTCGACATTTGTGTATGGATTGGAGAGAGATGAGAACATGGACAAGGACAGGTCTTTTACTAAGGAATATGACAGGGATCTCGACATCAGACTGACTTTTCCCTTTTTTTGTTTGTTTTGGTCCCTTCATCCCTCGTCCTAAATTAGACACCATGTGTTTATTCCATTATTAATGTAGAGGTCTTTTCTGTTATTCGCTTCCTTTCTTCCTCCCATCCCCTGTCTCTTTCTTTCTTCATTCTCTTCTCTTTTTTTAAAAGCTACATTCCACTCCCACTATATCACCCTCACTTTTTTTTTAACCGGGAAAAGGGACACAATAATCAGTATACCGGTATTATAATTAAGTTTTCTGCTCCCAAATGATATCTGATCCATTGTAGGCAACATCATAAATCATGAAGGGGACAGTAGTAATATTAATAAAATAATGTTCAAATTTCTCTGTTTCCCCAAAATATAATTACTAGTCGCACATGTGAGCAGCCGGGAAGTGTGTTTGGGTCACGGGTTCGCTAATGGAAGTTAGGGGCCGATTGAGGCAGTAGGTACTGTATTTAAGATTTAAATTGCTGTGAAGTTAGCGTCCCTGTAGTGTAGTGGTAACACGTTCAGACTTACAAGCTGAGAGACCCTGGTTCGATCCCCGGCAGGGACAAAAATTTATAGAGTAGGTTTTTTCGGCCCTTCTTCTCAAAATTGATCATTCACAGTAATT
>JAWQUT010000221.1:1118679-1180805 GCA_033807755.1 Ellobium chinense
ATTTCCGGTTTCTTCAGAGGGCAAGGTCAAGGACGCAAGAGCAAGGTCGTTTTTACCACCGGCCGGTATATTGACCTGAGCGAAGGAGGACACGGTTGGTAGCATAACAGATCTAGATTTATGTTGTTGATTTCTTGTAAATAATGAGACTCCAGAGTTTTTGATGCCAAAACTATTTTACTTAGACTAGAGGTAGACTAAACAAGACAAGAAATCGACTGATCGCAGCCAGTTTGCGTTGAGAATGGTCAACCTGTATCATTCAATCAGTGACAGTGTATGATATGAAGAGCAGGTGAAGGCGAAGGCCAAGCTAGGGAGCAATGATTTAGTAATTGATTTAGATCTACCCTAGGCATTTTAGGCAGGTTTTTTTTGGACTTCCACAAGGTATGCTTAGGTTAGGGTTATGGGCAGGGTTGAGATAGGGCTAGGGTTAAGGACAGACAGACTCAGAGAAGCGTCCTGTTAGCGTGGAAGTCCCTGGGCCTGGGTGTTAATTTCTAGTCAAGAGCCATTCTAGTTTCTCTTCCCTAATGAACTGAGGGCCCGTTGCTTGGGCAAAAGTCCCCGTTTTTGGTCAAGATGTTATCAGACCCCATAAAGTCTAGCAGCCTTACAGTTTACCATTGAAATATGGCTGTAACAACTAAACACTGTTCATATGTTTCGTTACAATTGTCCCTCAACAGAATTTTCTGTTTCTGGAAGTAGAACCACAAACCTGCAGTCATGCCCATCAAATCAATTCACGCCCGGCAAATTTTTGACAGCCGTGGGAACCCCACAGTTGAAGTTGATTTAACAACTGACAAGGGTAAGTAGGTTTAAAGAGGCTTGCGTGGTAAAAATTCAATGTCATATTATTTGACGAAAGGTCTAGTGCACATAGAAGTGTGTTTTGTCCATAATTTGAATTAAGTATGGCAATATATAACATTTTGCACAGATTGAAGCCTGGGAACATCATTGTAGTTGATGTGAAGCTAACATTAAATATAACCCATCCCTACTCCTGACATTAACCTAACTCCTTAACCAAATCTCATGTTGCATGACAGTTGTGCTGTATAATTTCATGTTCAGAGTTCATATTCATCATTCAAGTATTCTTAAAGTAAATGGTTATTTTTTTTTCAGGCATGTTTCGCGCGGCTGTTCCTAGTGGAGCATCGACAGGAATTTATGAGGCCGTAGAGTTGAGGGACAAAGGTCAAGAATATATGGGAAAAGGTCTGTCCCACAGTTTTTGTCTACATGTTACACAAGTGAACAGGAAATAACTTATTTTAAGAAGTCCTAAAAAGGGGCTTTATTATTTCTGTTGCCTGCTACAGATATCCCTTACATGATTAATAGCAGGGTTGGGCGGAACTCCATTTATTTAAACTAAGTTCCGGGATGCCAATTTTCCGGACAAATCCGGATTTACATATTTTTCGGCGTTTTTAGCGGGGGGAAAGAAAATCCGGATATTTTGAGCGGCGGGAAAAAAAAATCCGCCGTTATCCGGATAACATTCATGAAAATGAAAGACGCAAAGGACAAATTGCACGGAAGCTGGAAGTTAGATTTTTTTCCAAACTTCCTGAATGCGCGCGCACACGCCATTAACGAGGTCAACGGAAGACCGGTGCTATATTTAGCACTCGAACTCATGGAAAGTGTAAACATTGTACTCGGTTATCATTCAAGAAAAGTCAGTGATGTAAAATGAACAGTCTTACTCACGAATCCATTGTTTTCTATAAATTTTATTTATTATTATAAATATGATTACATCCGTAAGCTGAACCGAAAGACAATAGATAAATTTGGTGCACACTGTACAGTAATAAACTATGGCACGCCGAGAAAGAAGTCACCCAAGTTCCATGCTTGAACAGTTTAAGGAATTGTCACATCGTAACAGTAGGATTACAACCAGTTTCAAGGACATCATATAGAGAATGAGAATGCAGCCAAGCCTTCAGCAGCTCTTTTTGTGAACTTGGCATGAACCATTGAATCCAGCTCAGTCTGAACTCTGCAAGTCAAAGCATGTTTTATCAGGACCAAATAAGATAGGACAAATGTGCGTTATAGGGAAAGAGATGGTAGAATAATGTACACCTTGTTTAAATTTCACGGTGATGACCTCTGAAGTATAATTATGAAATGAAAGATCAGATTTTTATCTTAAGTGACAGTTTGCAGTTCCCATCCCTGACTGTGGCTATTCCTTGTTGTGTGTAGGTATGTTTACTTGCAATACTTTATCTGTGCAGAAGAAATTTAGGTTATGTGACATAATTCTAAAATTGACTTTTCTTTAAACTTTATTTGGGTTTAATATTTACTTTAGTGCCTTANAGCGGCGGGAAAGAAAATCCGGATACTTTGGCATTTTGAGCAGCGGGGAAAAAAAATCCACTGTTATCCGGATAACATTCATGAAAATGAAAGACGCGAAGGACAAATTGCACGGAAGCCGGAAGTTAGATTTTTTCCAAACTTCCTGAATGCGCGCGCACACGCCATTTACGAGGTCAAAGGAAGACCGGTGCTATATTTAGCACTCGAACTCATGGAAAGTGTAAACATTGTGCTCGGTTATCATTTAAGAAAAGTCAGTGATGTAAAATGAACAGTCTTACTCATGAATCCATTGTTTTCTATAAATTTTATTTATTATTATAAATCTGATTACATCCGTAAGCTGAACCGAAAGACAATGGATAAATTGGTGCACACTGTACAGTAATAAACTACGGCACGCCGAGAAAGAAGGCACCCAAGTTCCATGCTTGAACAGTTTAAGGAATTGTCACATCGTAACAGTAGGATTACAACCAAATTCAAGGACATCATATAGAGAATGAGAATGCAGCCAAGCCTTCAGCAGCTCTATTTGTGAACTTGGCATGAACCATTGAATCCAGCTCAGTCTGAACTCTGCAAGTCAAAGCATATTTTATCAGGACCAAATAAGATAGGACAAATGTGCGTTATAGGGAAAGAGATGGTAGAATAATGTACACCTTGTTTAAATTTCACGGTGATGACCTCTGAAGTATAATTATGAAATGAAAGATCAGATTTTTATCTTAAGTGACAGTTTGCAGTTCCCATCCCTGACTGTGGCTATTCCTTGTTGTGTGTACCGGTAGGTATGTTTACTTACAATACTTTATCTGTGCAGAAGAAATTTAGGTTATGTAACATAATTCTAAAATTGACTTTTCTTTAAACTTGATTTGGTTTTAATATTTACTTTAGTGCCTTATAATTGTGGAAGATGATTTAGAATTAAAAGCACCACAGTTAGGTTGGCTTCTGTTGAAAATGTCGATAATCTGCTCGCTCCCGCAATTTTCAGGATTTTTTTTGGTCTGGCATTGGCATCCCTGTAAGTTACAGTTTTGTGAATGGAGCAAACGGAATTCCCATGTTTTATTGTGAACGGAGTTCGTGATTTTTGGCGAACGGATCGGAACTTAGTTTGTTTTTCAAGTCCATTCCAATTCCGTTCACACAGCAGCCACCAGGGTGTTTTTTTTGTTTTTTTTTTATTTTGTTGATAATTAGTGCACTCGCCTCACTGTGATCACCCGCTATGTTCGACCTGTCAGTTCTAATCGTCATTCTTTGAATCAGCAAGATCAGTTTGTCACTCCTGCTCTTTTATGGCGTCAGGCAATTAAGCAATCGAGACGAAGCTGCTGTTGCCGTTTGCATTACACAACAAGGACTGGCTTATCATGTGAAGCATGTTCCTCTACTGATAAGGACATGATGACACCTGGTATCCACTGTTCAGGGCTACGCCACAAGGCTTGGCCGCCTCATGTCCGTCTCTAATGAAATAATACTTATGTCCATTGAGCGAGTATCGCGAGTAGTGACTGATAGCTGAACACCGACTTCAAAGTCATAATTAATTATCAAATGTGAAATAAAGGTTCATTGGACAATGTAGAGGGGCAGGTGAAAAGGGTGGAGGAACCAGAGAACTAGGGATGGGATATGATACACACGAAGAAAGCAGAGGGCGGCAATGAATTAGGTATATGGGGCACTGGTTTTCATACACATGACATCATCGCCTTGTATTGACTTTTCTTTGATGGATTCTACAAAGCTGTTCTTTACCATTAAAAGCATGGCTGCAAATTGTAATTGCAACAATTTTCAGCCATACTCAAAGCTTACTGTATCTTAGTAATGCAGAATAAGACTTTGCTGTTTGTCAGGAATCCTTAAAAATTACCTGTCTAGCACCAACCAAAACCATGTAATAGAATACATCATGCATTACGAGAAATAAATGCAAGGATTTACTTTATTAGCGACTCTTGTCCAAAATTGTGATTTACTCCTGCCTTTCAATCTCGAATATATCACGATCTTGAATTTTTGAGCAGGTTCCATGCAATTCGAAATCATAAGGTTGTATGTGCACATGTAATTCCTCCAGTTTCTCTCTACTTGCATGAATACTGGGGGGAGGAGGAACTCCAAATTTTCTGTTTTAATGACACACTCTACACTTACACACAGTTGTTATTATTAACAGGTGGCAGTTAAACTTAACTCCTGCGCCTGTGTGAGTGAATCTGGATTTTTTTTTTGTCTATTAAGGAAGGAATCAAAGGTATCATGCTCTTCATCACTAGGTAGGTAACAGTTACATATGTGGCAAAATCATGCTCCCCTAAAGCTGAAATTCTCCAGGGAAAACACCTACACATAATGTTACATTCATTTAACATCAAAATCCTCGTTTCCCGTCATGAAATCAGCTGTCTCAGAAACACGTGCTATTTTTGGCGGGAAAAGTGAATGGAACAGAACAGAGATCATAACTAAGTTCCTCAGACATGAACGGGATGAATGGAACTGAATTTGACTGACTCGGCTGAACGGGGAATGATATGCAGTTCCCCATTGTGGCACTGAATGGGGAACAGAACACAGTTCCCCATTTTGGCACTGAACGAGGAACAGAACACAGTTAATCCCCATTTTTCATGAACAGGCAATTGTTGGGTCATGTTTTATCTAATCCATCCTCTGAGAGATATATGACTAGAAAATTGCTGGTAGCATGCTATCAAAATATAATCGCAAATACCAGATTTCTTGTTTTCCTGAAGTTGTAGTGCTTGGAGATTTATTCTTTGAGAAATGTCTTCAACATGTGGCTAGTCTTTATGGATTGGTTTGCTGTTAAAGTGGCAAGTGGTATCTGTGGGTCTTTGTTTGTCAGCCTTACGGAAAACATAAAACTGAATAAATTTTTCAGGTAGTTTCTGTCAGTAACTTGAATAACATAGCTATTATCTTGCAATCCTATGAGGACATCTATACTTGGCCTTATGTGCACGTGTGTGATACATGATCAGCCAGAAACACCAAGTCTAGAAATTGTGTAATCATTACAAACCTCTTTTTTTAACAGGTGTTTTGACAGCTGTGAAAAATGTGAACACTGTAATTGCAGAGGCTCTTATTAAAGCAGTGAGTAAAGCTTTCTCATTTTAGTTCATGTGATCTTCTCATTTTGTGACAAGTACTTTTAAAATGTTAAAACCCTGCTGCATCCTGTTTTGGCATACTTGTACTGTTTCTTTTTCGTTCATAAATAAGAAGATAATTTTGTAGATCCCTTGCTTACTCGAATGAAAAATATACGTCTTTTAAAGACATTATATTGAATCTTTATTTTATTGCTTCTTTCTTCACCCTAGCAACCTGACCTCAAAGACCAGCGTGCAATTGACAATATGATGATCGCACTGGATGGCACAGAAAACAAGGGTAAAATGACATGAACTTTGACATTTTTGGTTGATTGATGATTGTATTTATGTTCCTGAAACAGTGATGATTATTTTGGCAGTTGTGTCTCTGTAAGTTGTGGAGTGGGGAATGTTTACTTTCATCACCTCACCATTGGCCCTTGTACTTTTTGATGTTCAGACACAGTTCTTCATCACGGGTTGTGCAAATGGTTGCAGAAGCATTTGCATGTGGAAATGGAACTATAACCCTCTGGTATTAATATTGCCTTCTTGGAAATGCATTCTTTAAAATATATGGTACCATCATGGAAAACTTATTTTCACATATTCAGTTAATTCAGTAAAGTAAACAAATTTATTCAAGCATTAATTTTCCTGACTGGGAAGTAGGATATATGCATGGCCCTGTGCATGTCAGAAAAACATAAACCCCTTGGACAAGTGGTAAAGAATGAGTCACAAACATGGTTTGTGAACATCATCACAGGTTTCTAGCATTCTTTCAGTAATTAACAGTATAGATCAGAATTTCAAGATCCATTTATTATTATTATTATTAATATAATTCTAGAAAAGTGCATTTGTAGTGCTCTACCCCTGGAGGGCTCATAGTACTTTTTAGCCACATGCACTCATACTCGACACAAATGCACACTTCCAGCAAATTCTAGCAATGAATTCTAGATTAAAGTTCCTGCATATGTAAATGCTACATCACCATATAATCCTGGCTGTGGGTAAAGGAAAGTTTTGCAGATTAGGAATTTCTAACTAATTTGACTCCCTTTTCAGGGAATCCATATTTCCAAAGCCATAAAAACAGCATATCATGTATGCACAGTATATGCTTCTTAGTGCTGAGCAGGAAATACACTTACTAATTGAAGGGTAATTCAGACAGCTGCTAAGTATTTACTTTTATATCCAGGTAAGCTTGGAGCCAATGCCATCCTTGGAGTGTCCATGGCAGTGTGTAGAGCAGCAGCAGCAGAAAAGGTAATGGAAATTTTTTTCATTTGTAATGAAGGAAAACATCTATCAATATTTAATTCCCACTTGATCAGTTAGGGATCTGTGACGGATTCAGCTCTTATCAAAGTTATGTTATAAGTGAATGCCTTAGTGAAGGATGGCATCCCCATTTCACCTTAAAGCGGTTAGATCCGTTTGTGGTTACCAACAGTTTTGTGCAGATTTAAGTGTATAGAAGCACTGAATGTTTTGAATGCTCTGGACAGATAGCTGTTGTGGTTGTGTGATTCAAGAAAGTGTGAAAGCAGGTTACAGTGTAATGTTTAATTTGAGACCTAATATAAGGGCTGAAGAGCTGGAATTTTACACCATCACAGGCAGAGTCTGGTCACTCAATTAAAAAATAAGGATAACATAGATAACCTGGACTGTCACACAATGAACTAAGACATTGTGTTAGTTTGGTTATGTCTTTGTATCTGATGTTGTGTGGTCATTTATTCACATATTCTTCGTTTGGCATTGCACTATAAAGTTTGATATTAGATTATTAAGCATTACTGATATCATGTAGACTTTGTTCAGAAAATTAATTTCAGACTAGATATCATGTTGTGATTTCTTCTTAAACTTGAAGTTGTTGTTCCATGCCTTAGAGGGTTAAGGATTTCTCTTGGTCCATTATGAGTAGCCTGTTTTGTTGACCAAAAGACACTTCCATGTTAAACTGATCACTTATGCTTAACGGAAGAAGTAGAGGATGGTGTTTTTGAACTTTGTTTTTGTCATGTGCATGGCAAAGAAACAAGTAATACACTTTCTTGGGGTGAGAGGTTTTACTGGATTGTGCAGCAGTCTCTAAATCCACAGTTATTGGAGACTGATTTATAACAATTCAAATTTTCATAATTTTGCAGGGTGTCCCCTTGTACCGCCACATTGCTGATATTGCTGGCACCAAGCAAATGTTCCTACCCTGCCCTGCTTTCAATGTCATTAATGGTGGCAGCCATGCTGGCAACAAATTGGCCATGCAAGAGTTCATGATTCTTCCCACAGGTGAACTGTTACAAATTTTGTTACTGCATGAAATACGAGTATGTTGCATGATATTCTTTTCATTGAAAATGACATTGGTTTCTATCTCTGACCTCTGTTTACTGATTCTGTAAGATACAGAAACCCAGCTAGGACAATAAATATTTTATCTAATGGTCAACTTCACTTTTTATGGCATTATGATTCTCTCTAATGAAGTATTAGTATATAGGGGTAGGTAAAAAGTGAAAAATTTCATGTACATTTTTTAAAACATTTTTTGCATCTATACTCCACAAGAAGTAATTCTAGGATTGTTACCAAATGTCTGTATTACTGATGTGGCAGCCGTATTGAATTTAAAGGTGGCCGCCATCAATAATTTCTTTCATATTTTGGGGAAAGAAAAGTGAGTGGGTAAAAAGAAAATAAAGTTGTAAATTGTGATCTTACCATAGCAATTGGTACACAAAATCTAGAAAGGGAATATACCAAATAACCTTTTGGGACTGAAAAGGTCCCTCTGTAATTCTCCATCCTGTTCAACATCTGTAAACCAAAAATCACTAGTTTGAATGCCCTGAAGAAGAGGTATAAATATGATGTCCAGTTCGAATGCTCTGAAGAAGAGGTATAAAAAGGATGTCCAGTTCCTGAAAATCCCATGGCAGCCACCTTGAAAACAAGATGTACACTGAACTGATGATGTAGAAAATTGGCATTGGCAGCGACCAAAATCTTAAATCTCTGGGCCTAAAGATTGAAACAAAATTATTTTTAAAAAATGTATGTGAAATTTTTTTTCTTTTCCAATTCTTATGATACAGTGAACCTCAGATCTAATGAGGTCGCCAGACTGACCTTCAGTCCTCGTTGAAACCGAGGTCTTGTTGAATGCAAGGTCTCTGCAATAGTGAGAACCTGTAGCTAAAAGGGTACTTAACTTTACACTTCAAAAATATCGCTGGTTGTTACCCTTGACTCCAGAACCATTGGTGATACAACATCGCGAGCTTATACATGTACTGATTTATTTTTTTAAAAAAATTTTGTTTGTAGACAAAGCAGTGTAAATGTTGAGTAACGAACGGGTTCAACCACCATCTCTGAGTCTGTAATAAAAATTTCGCTAGCGCAATGTTTGGTCCAAACAAAAGGCTTGGCCAATGATCAGCCGAGCATATTATTCCACCGTTCCATTGTCCATTCCCCTACCTTAACCTTGCCCTTGCCTTGCAGAGACTTCAAAGGCTGTAATTACTCTTCCGCTCCCTTCCGCTGATCACCCAGGTGGTCCTATCTCTTTCCCCCATCCCCTCCCTCCCTACTCGGTTCCTTTGCACATACAGATATTACTGGTAACCTTTCATGTTGACTCAGTCTTGTAAGTTGTAGACTGTTGGTAGCAATTGTTACGTAAACCTTCGGGAGTTGCTCGCTGCCGACAGTTTTATTGTGGGTGAAAAGGATGTGCGACTGCCTAACTTCAGGTCAATGACCTTGTTAGAGCCAAGATTGCTAGAATTTTGTACTCGTTGGATCAGAGGTACATTTACTATTACAAATAAGGGGAAAAAATGGGGATATTCATTTCCCTCGTTGAATGCAAGGTCTCATTGAATCCAAGCTCGTTGTATTCGAGGTTCACTGTATAACACCATACACTGTATGGTGAAAGAGCATTTACTTAGGTGGCGCATTTCCTCTACAACTTACTGCCAAATTAAATTCGAAATGCCTCAAGTCTCAGATCTCTTAAATGCTAGTTGAAAATACACTTACTTCATAAGTTATCTGTCACGGTAACAATATTAATTCCTCTGCTGCTTGAGGCACTTGCCAGTCTTGTCTGTTGATTTTTATGTGCCTATGGTCTGACATGCGAAGTGAATGTATTTGTGCGTGGGTGTGGTGCGTGCAAACTGTGTGCATACATGTGCACATGCATGTGGGAGTAAGCTGTCATTTTATAAATTTAAGCTGAAGGCTGAGATGCTACATAAATACACTTCATTATTATGTGACTGACATTGCTGAATCACAATACATCTAATCATTCATCTGCATAATCACAACATTTTCAACATAACAATATGCTATATTTTTACATGAAAGGTAGTGGATAATTGCAACTCCTGTTAATAGTATCATTCTCCTTAGGAGTAGCTAATGAGCAGAATCTGTTGTTTTATTATTACAGGTGCCAGCTCATTTGCTGAAGCCATGAGAATTGGTTCAGAAGTATATCATAATCTGAAAGCTGTCATCAAGAAGAAATATGGGCAAGATGGTGAGTGTAAACTCTTCTCTAGTAACACTTTAAAACTTTTGTCATTTTTAACATTTCAGTTTTCTTAGAAAGATGTGGCAGAGCTACCTTTCTTCACTTTTGCAGTAAATTTCTTCTACAGTCCCGGTGGCATTAGCTGTCTTTACTGTTGTCAGTGACTGAAGACAAAATCTGTTAATCAGCTGCAAGTAATAAGTGAAAACTCTGAAGCAGTATGTTTATTTCTCTATAATAATATCACTGTGAAGATAATAAAGGAAATATTATGTAACGAGTAAACCAGGCTTGGTGACATGTAGCTGTTTTTGTCTAATGTGTCATTAAAATCAATCCCAAACACAAACTACTCATGTGGTCATTTTCAGTGCTTATTGCCATTGCGTTGACAAAGTATTAGTATTATTATTATTAGTAATAATAGTTATCTTATGTGTTGTAAGTTAATATAGACAGCTTATATCCATCTTCCTTCTAGTATCACATAATTCAGAATCAAAGAAAATGATCCAATGTATCTGCCATTATGGTATGAGCATATCATGCCTTTAATTTGGTTATTTACTTATGCATTTGTTCACATATTCTGCTCTTAACATTTTCAGCTTGCAATGTTGGTGATGAGGGAGGTTTTGCTCCAAACATTCAGGACAACAATGAAGGTAAAGATTAAAAGTAAAAGTTGGAATTAGCACATTTGCTCTTTTTATGTTATAATTTATGCCTTTATTCGTGTCAGTCTGCTTGTTTGTCAACAGGATAATTCAAACAGTAAGCACCCAATCTCGGTAAGACATGTAGAAAGGTTGATTCTGAGAAAGAATAGAAATCGTCAAAATTTAGAGCAGATCGGGATAAAATTAAAAGGGACATATCTGTAAGTTTTTGCATGCAATTTGAGTTTCAGTTAAATTGTAAGAAAAAATACACAAAAGATTTCACATGGTAGACTAAAAAGTTAAGTTGTTATGTGAACAGAAATAGCCAAAACGGACTAAAGACTCGAGAGAGGTATATGTTTACCCCTTCCCCTTTAATTATTGAAGCAGCTGATATTCAGAGTAATTTCGTTTTTTTTTTTTTTAAAGCCCGTCCCTATTGCTCATTCACAAATTTTGCCGGAGAAAAGAATCTTTGAGTTGTGATTTGAAAGGAGAATTTGTGATCATTGCAGTCTTGTATGAAGAGACTACAGCCTTACAGGATAGGAGGTGGGAGAGGGCTTATCTTGCTTATTATTTACCATAATAGCACAGCAGCATTTAAAAAAAAAGAGATAACAGAAAAGAAATTACAAATTATAACCCTAGATGGACAGTATGGTAAAAAAACAAACCTTTCCTGTAGGCTATTAGGTTATTAGATTTTATTATACTTTATAAATTCTGTTGTCACCCTAACAGTGATGAGCTGAGCTGAAAATTATGTTCAGCAGGATTACATGGCGAGGACCACTTGCTCAGCCAGCAGCACCACTGTTAAAAGTATTCACATTACATCAGTAATAATTACAGCAAATTATAGCAGTACATAGCAAATACAGTGACATCATGGTCAAACATGCAGCATAAATTACTGCATTTTAACAGGTCTGGAATTGCTGAAGGAGGCCATTGCAAAGGCTGGTTACACTGACAAGGTTGAAATTGGAATGGATGTGGCAGCTTCAGAATTCTGCAAAGAAGGCAAATATGACCTTGACTTCAAAAACAAGGACTCAGATCCCTCAAAATGGGTAAGATGATGAAATAACATATTCTGCAGTCCATTTTTCCTCTTAAATCCTTTCTGCACTCCAGTCTCTCTGCCTTAAGTATCATGCCCAATACTCTCATCACCTCAGCCTGTTCCTACATTGGCTGCATGTTCCCTTTCACATTTTTTGTTTTTGAGTTAGAAGAAATGCATTTCGTTCACTCATTTTCACCACCTGTGCTATTTCAGCTCACATCTGATCAACTGGCTGAGATTTACAAGTCATTTGTGAAGAACTATCCTGTGGTCAGCATTGAAGACCCCTTTGACCAAGATGACTGGGATGCATACGTAAAACTTACAGCCGCTATTGGCATTCAGATTGTGGGGTAATTGTTGCCGTTTTCAATCAGTTGCATCACTTGACTTGATCTATGCCTTGAAGTACTGTTAGCTGTTTGTTGTCAGATGACATGTTCAGAATTTATGATCATTGACTGCTGACAAAATCTATGTAGACCTTTGAAATGAAGTAGAAGATCATGTTTCCTTTACAATCAGTGGTCATAAACCACTTGGGGATTCAGTATTTAGTAAAAGTTGTCTCAAGTTTTCAGATATTTGCCACTTGGATATAACTTTTTGCTAGGACTTCTGCCATCATAACCTATGAATGCATTAGATCTAATTTTTGCGAGCTCCTGACTCATCAGTGTAAATTTCCTCACTAAGGGATAAGTCTAGGGTTTTGCATGAACATCTGGACACACATTATATGTATCAGTTGTGATAGACTTTTTTTTTTTTTTTTAAAAGTTCTTATAATTCTCTTGTACTTTCCAGAGATGATTTGCTTGTAACCAACCCCAAGAGGGTACAGAAGGGTATTGATATCAAGGGCTGCAATGCTCTGCTGCTCAAAGTAAACCAGATTGGGACAGTCACAGAGGCAATAGATGCGTAAGTTTCCCACAACATTTATCTCTTTTATTGGCTAAGAGCCTGAATAAAGAATTTGAATCTTTAATTTTTCTTCTCCAAATCATTCATCTCAGCTTTGCCTTTTGTGGCATAAATGTGTTACTGCCATCATGCTGATTTTTGTTTTCTTTGGTTGTCATTAAATTCTTCAAGTGCTTATCATCTTGTCATGTAGAAATGGCTATTCTCAGAAACTTCTTGATTCCTGTTTCTCCCATTTTCAATTAGACGGTCAGAAGTGATAATAAAGGTGTGCTGGATGACTTGAGATTAACGAGTAAGTCTTTTTTGTTAAGATCATGGTTTCATTTTATTTTCCTAAAGCTGCAAGATGTCCCAGACTGCAGGCTGGGGTGTGATGGTCTCTCACAGAAGCGGTGAAACAGAAGACACATTCATCGCTGATTTAGTCGTGGGTCTTGCCACAGGACAGGTAATCTACACTTTCCAATAATGTTCTTTTGTCGTTAAATTTGACCTTGTACAGATTGTTTACATCCTGGTAAACTGCAGTCATGTTTTTTTAAGACTATAATATATGGATCCTTAAAATATTTAAAGTTATGTCAGGTATGTGTGTCAGCAATGTAAAATACCAAAATACATCAAAATTGCCAGAGCTCAAATAGACTGATTTTGGATGCAGGACATTGCACCTGTGAGGCAAAATATGTATTGGATTTAACTGTCCACAGATCAAGACTGGTGCCCCTTGCAGATCAGAGCGACTGGCAAAATACAATCAGCTATTGAGAATTGAAGAGGAATTGGGATCTGCAGCCAAATATGCGGGCAAGAACTTCAAGAAACCCCAGTAATTTGCCAGAATGTTGTTTATTAGCAGTTTTGTGATTTGCACAGTCACCTTTTTCATTTTCTGTTGGGTGGCTTCTTGGTCATACTTGCATTTTTTAAATAAGTTTCCAGAAGATTTGCATAACCTAGTATGATTCTTGAGAATCTGAGCTTATATACGAGGGTGGCCGCTATGTTTGTGAGCAATAGAGCAAAGCAAAAATTGAATCTGTTAGTCATAAACTCACTTTGCACTGCAGTATGTCATTCCAGAAAGCCTGTAATTTTTCAGGAAGTAAAGATGGCCAGTTGGTTTGGAAGTTTCAATCAAAAGGAAAAAGTATGGACATCAGAGGCTGGTATTAAAGATATGGCATTGTTATCTTTGACTGATGAAACATCATTCAGTGATCTCATGGTGTTTTTTTTTCCCAAAGTAGAAAAAAGTTGCTGTTGTCAGGATTTTTGAAATGTGAAATAGTAACACTTGTAATCTTTTCAAACAGCTAGAATATAAAGATTACATGGCATAGAGTTTTAATGATTATAAATATAACAAAATGATGTTCGGTGTTGTTTATATTTGTATTCTATTTTTTTTTTTTCTTTTCCTGGATGTTTTCATTTGATTCTAAAATGACTGTGACAGTGAACATCCTTTGTCATATTGATCTTGTTGGTGACCAAGTTACATTGTCTGTTCTTAACGCTTTCCGTGCCTATCATCTATCTATAGACGATCTCCAAATCATCATTTGTTTAGTTTCTCAGGCCGCCTGTAAAAATTTTTAACCGTTCTTATGAACAATAACTCTGTTCTACTTCCTTTGTTATGAAAATATCGCCAGTTTTGGCCATGTGAGAATCTTTTTAGGCGGATTTTAGGCGTTTTTCCAAAGTGCGAAATATGCTCTGGCACAACCATGGAAACTCCCCTGGCATGGAAAGAGTTAAAACACCATTATGTTTGGTCATGCTCAAGGTAGGACTCTATACTGTGGAGATCTCACAGTACATTATAACGCATAGAGTTAGTCTATAGTTTGTGGTTCTGTAGTTTGTGGTCCTATGTTACGTATTCACATGTGGATGTTATGTATGATAGTCTCTCTTGACGCCATAAGTTACACTGGATGTAATGAGTCTATGATTTACACTTGATGTAATGACACTCATTTACAGTGATCTGAAACAGTCTTTGCCCCACCTACTGCTAAATTTTAAAAGTAAGAGTTCGCCCAAATCTAGTGAAAGTTTGCTTGGGTTTTATTGCTTAAGTAAACTTTCTTCCCTCATATTTTGTTTTCATAATGTTGTCATATAGCATACTACTTCTGTATAAATTTAATGATATACTCTTTTGCATGGAGATTAGCTTTGCATAACATATATTACTTGGTTCCTAATAAATGGAGACCTGTTTGTCCAGTGGCAAATAATTTGTATGTTTTCATTTACATTATGCTTATGAATATAAAACACATCAAAATAGAGTGTCAATTTTCAATCCACTTCTGAAGAATAGGCTGGGAGGTTACAAACGTTAAAGAAAAAATTGCTCTGAAAATAAAGTTAAGTTTGTGATGAGGTTGTAGAAGTGATATTTCTGTTCAGTCAGTAATGATCACATTACCCTGATTTATTTGGACAGCAGTAAATTTAAGGTTAGCGAATACAATTTCATTTAAGAATATTTCTGTCTGAAAAAAAAATTCACAATAACTGAAATATTATCCTGTAAGATGACAACAGTAATTCCACTGCATGCTACTGATAACTCATAAAGCCTGTTATCTAAAGGATGACTGGAAGAATTCCATGCTCAGGCATCAGATACACAAGTGTACAGGTATTACAGTCACTATAGTGCGTCCAACAATATGCGTTATCGGATTTTCGCGAATATCTTTGATTTGTTTGGATCAATCTTCGCCAAATTTTGCATAGCCTCCTGTTTCAATTTGTCTGGATAGAAACAAATTTTTTCATCTTTATACAGTTACAGATAAAAAAGTTTTCTTCATTAAAGTATATAAAAAACTCAAGACACTCGATTGTTTAAAATACAGAAGTTTTACAGTTTTCACAGTTGTCTTCTGTTGACATCAGTTCCACATAAGAGCAAGTCCAACTATTTCAGGCAATGCAATGTTCTGTGTTTTAGCAGTCTCACGTTCTGTGTTCCGCAATTGAGACAAAACATTTTCTCCTCCCTCGTTGCTGTTTTTATCGCCGACCGCATCCGTTTAAAAGGACAAACTACTACGTCCACGACCAGAATTGACATAAAATAAAATCCAACAGTCATCAGCAACTAATAGAAAGTCTCGTCGCTACCTCTGACTTCTTACTGTCCCCACCCCTTCCCTTCGTCATATTTTATCAAAAAGAGTGTACAGTTTGATGGCTCCATCTCGATGCATTTCACCCCCTCCCCTTTTTACACATACAATAATACACACATTCTGATGCAAACAAAAGGCTGGTCTACACAAACATTAAAAAAGCAGACTCATAACTATTAAAATCTTAATATAGTTTTAACGTCATGCCTTGACAGTATGATCTATAGGAGTCAAAGAAATAGCGCTCAAGGTACTAAACTATCACAAACGTGATCTAAGTTTAAATAAGATATAAACGTCCAATCATCATCTTTCTATATTAGAAGTTTACTCTTCTGTTGTCTTAAAATGACATGACAAAAAGCCAAGAAACACAACGAGCATAAACTAAAGTAGTTTGAAAAGTTAAATATTACAGGAACAAAACAACCTTGATATTAGAATTTTGAAACATGCACTACAATTATCCGTATCAAAAATGTTTGTGTTTAGAGAAGCTGCGTATCCTCACGTCATAATCCACGTAGCTGTAAACCACCTTATTTTCGCAATTTCCTGTAGATCGAGTTTTTTATATAAGTTGATGAAGAAAACTTTTGTTTTTCCATCTTCGTAACTGTCAAAAAATAGTTTCTTGTCAAGACAAATTGAAACAGGAGGCTATGCAAAATTTGGCGAAGATTGATCCAAACAAATCAAAGATATTCGCGAAAATCCGAGAACGTATATTGTTGGACGCACTATAGTAAATCAGCTGTTACCTTAAGTTGAACTCCCTGTCTCATATTGTAATAATTGAGATGCAAATTATTTATTTTTATCTTTTTAACACTCTTAAAAACTAAAAATCGTGGTTTCTGCAACTCATGTGCTCCAAGGCTGTCATTATGAGACATTTCTGCAGTGCATGGATAGTTAAAGCCTGCTTTGAATTACACTGAAAAATCTCTTCACATCACCATCATTCTCATACAGTAAATACCTGATAACACAAATTCCAGGGGACCACAGAAATGTGTTTGTGTTATCAAGAATTTGTGTAAAGAAGAGTAAGAATGATACCACACGCCAATGGATAAACCAGTCTGGGCAGTCACATTACAGAAGACTTAGTGGGGAGGGGGGGGCGCATGTCTGGCTAAGTCCTCAGGGGAGGCAAGGCCATTACGTAGTGATCGGGGTGATGGTGGAGTGTAGTGGGTGGAAGCGTCCTGCTGGCAATGTAAGCGAAAAAAAAGTTCCAGCAAAAACAACGGTGCGGCCCAAAAGTTGTTCGCGTTATCAAGATCCTTTAAAATTTTAGTTCGTGTAAATGGAATTTGAAATGATTAGATTATAGAGCGAAAAACACAGTTGTTTTTTTTGTTTGTTCGTATAAACAGAAATTTCGCGTTCAGCGGGTTTGTGTTAAGTGAAGTCTACTGTATATGAATGGAATCTGTCTTCAACAGCACTTATTTGTAAATCTTATCATTCTCTGCAGTCCAGCACAAATACCAAGACAAGAGTCATTTGCTATGGCAAAAAAAGCTTTTATTAAGTAGTTTACAGGATCAAGTTGTTTCGCCAACTATATGATCAGAGTACATTTGTATCCCTAGGATCGCAATCTACATGGATGGTACTTTTGGATACGTAGTCAACATTAAGATAAATCTAGACCACCAATTTATAAAATATTTTATAAAATTTCTGAGCAAAAATTTATTTTTCAAGTTTTTGAGCAAAAAACACATTCTAGAGGTTTACATTAAGGTAGAAATACTTAATATTTTCTCACTGATATAAAATAAATCAAGTGACAAACACTGAAGACTGATGATAATAAGTCATATTTATGGCATTCATGATACAAGTGGAGAACCTCAAACAACTTCACACCATAAGTACCAAGCACGCTAGTTAATTAAACAGCTTTCTCACTTTCTAAATGAGCAACAGACCTGCCCTGATCCTTCCTGACCTTGTTGTTTATAGTGATGACTTGAGTCAAATTAGCAACTGTAAGAATATGATTCTTAGTATGACTGTTTTCTGACTGGTAGGCAGTAGAGCACTTGCATCTCTTGTTTTACAGATGACAGCCTTGAGAAAGGAAAAAAGTAATGCCATTTGTTCATTTGATATTAAGTAAACACTCATTAGTGGTGTATTTGCATCCAGTGGCATAGTCTGTTGATGCTGTTTCATTAAAGGCAAATTTTCCTTTTTCCAACAACCAGCTGTTGGCTATTGATACATTGTAACTTAGCTCTCTAAAATGACCCTCAAAAACATACCCCTTCTCCCACCCTTAATTTTTTTCTTGTCATAACTTTCACTTAATTAGGCATCATTCCTTCAAAATAATTTTACAGAGCTCATGTTCTTTTTTCCTAGCACCAATAAAGTTATAAGTGCTTATATCATATCTTTGCATCTCACGCAGCTTGTAGACCACATACAAGGCTCCAAATGTATAAACAGTTTGTGGTTTGTGCGGTTCCTTCAATTTTGGTTTGAATGAATTCTACTGTATTGTATATTATGGTAACTGTTGGCATAAAGGTAAAAGCATATTATTCCCTTTCAACAAGATAAAATTAATATACATAACAAATCTGTGTGCATATAGTTAAGCAACATATATATTCAAAACTATTGCATAGTTTTGCAAGCCATGTCTAGTGGCTTGGCCAAACTAGAAGTAGACTGAACACTAAATCACCACAGGTAATGAAAACACTGTCTTCTCTAATTTCACAAGTAACGGCATAACAGGCACAACGGTAATGGTTAAAAATATGGTATAAAATGTAACATCTCTAAAAAGTAGCCTCATCTTGGTTAAAGAAAATCCATAAACCTATAAAAACATGAACATACGTTGGCACTTGGTGATTCTCCTGAACAGCAGAATCTTGTACCACGGAATACCGCTTACAACAAATAAAATTTTCCATTCAAAGTAGTGATATTTCCAACAAACTGAATGGATTTTTCATGCATTTCACAGGCATTCAGCTAAATGGGTACTGACTTGAAAACCCCATATCCCTCCAAGTTCTTGTCAGGGCTTTGAAGGAGGACAAACTTGGCCCAGAATAACAATTCTAGTAAATATCACTTAGTAATGCCAACAGTTTTTGATATATATAAAGAACAGTGCCAAAATTTGGGGCATGTTATCCCTGATCACACCATTTTTCTATGAATCTGTACTATTCTACATTCTATTTTCATAACAAACTCACAGTTTCACATTATCACTGAGTATCCTGCATAAAGAGGGTTTGACATACAGGGGCTGACCTTCAATCATGAAAAGAGAGCACATCATCTCATAAGTGAAAAACTTTTTTGTAATGACAGTAAAGATGTGTATCTGATAACAGTTATGATCTGTATGTGGAACAGTTAAAATTACAGCAATTGTCAAAACAACTCAAAGTACAAATTAAAACATATAAAACTTAAATACATGTAAATTAAAATAAGAATTTGCAGCTCACTCAGATTTATGAAATGCATAAAGTGCATTTTCCTAGCGCACTTGTCAGCAGTATGTGAATGGAGCTGCCATTTGCTTTGCTGTTTCAGATACTGATTATAGCTGCTGCACTGGTTCATGCTACCACAAGTCTCCAAAATCTACAACACTTACCAGGTTTTATGTGGAAAATGACAGAATGACCCTTTTTCTCACATTAGCTAGGTAGGCCATCAAATACAAAATACAGCAATGTTGCATAGTCAGTTGGCATGAACTCTGCACTTACTGCGTGAAACCATGTCAGTTTAAAACATTATCTGTTACTAAGCAGTGACCACAAAAAATCCATATCCAGGTCACACCTGGATGCATCCTGCACACTTGAGATCAAGATTAACAACAAAAAAAAAATTGCCCATGACAGATGATACATAACATATGGCAGTAACACTGGTGAATTGGTAAAGATTGGCAATATAATAATAAAATACACGGTGAAAAATGATTCATCAAATGGAAACAATACTCTTTATGTATAGTTCCAAATATAAATACTGTGTGTGCACACACACACACACACACACACAGTCCACTTCGCTTAATCGCCTCATTTCCCAGGGAACCGAATTTTTTCTATATAAAAGTCACTGGAGAATCACCTTTCACTCCTGATAATCAACCACTCGTCAGCGCCCGTGAATTTAAAGATCAGCGGTTGAAAGATTACAGTTGACAAACAAATAAGTACACAGACGGTTTAACTGTGTGACGGATGGTAGACCGGTTGACTGAGTGACAGCTGCCACACCGAAATAGGTGTGATAAGCCTTTCCTCCCCACCTCTCCCTCCCCTTGTCCTCATTCGTCCCACGCTACGCATTACCACTGTCGCCCATCTGATAATACTAATGCGCCGAAAGCCGTATAGTCTCCTCCCCCCATGCCTTCCATCTCAGCGAGGCAGAGAATGTAAACATCGTATTCGCTTGTCTGGTGGATTTCGGCCAGATCAGAGAACATGTCATATGGATGAATGGTCGATCCCGACCATGCCATCCTACTCCTTATTGGCTGCTGGGCTACTGCCAGGTGGCCAATGAGAGAGACCACGGAGATCAAACATTTTGTGCGCTACAACACCATCAAACTCGAGTCTGTCCTGAGTCTGGCGACGAGAAGGCGTCAATACACGACATTAAAGAAATTTAGCCCCATTACCAATTACCAAAAATATGGCCAAAATTACCTTCTCCGCTTAACTGCCCACTTTTTCTGTGATCCCGAGGAAGGGCAATTAAGAGGAGTCAACTGTATGTGTATGTATATATATATATTGAATATTCCAGAGAAAAACATACATTATTCTTGAAAGAATATAAGGTTTTATTAAAATTGTTGCTAAATGGGACAATTGTTACAACATTTCCTTATCCTGATATCACCAAACTGCTGACTGTTCTGGTTGTATCAGCAGTGACAAGAAAAAAATCAATATACAGGTCACACCTGGATACATCCTGAACACCTGAGATCAAGATTAACAAAAAAAAACATGCCCATGACAGATGATACATAAAGCAGTAACACTGGTGAATTGGTAAAGATTAGTAATATGATAATAAAATACACAGTTGGTGAACAATGATTCACCAAAAGGAAACAACACTATTCATTTTGTATAGTTCCAAGTATAAATACTGATATATATATACATATAATATGTATGCATACAGAATTTTTCAGAGAAAGACATGCATGATTCTTGAAAGAATATAGGGTATTATGGCAAACAAAAGATTTTATTAAAATAGTTGCTAAATGACACTATTGTTACAACATTTCCTTATCCTGATATCACCAAACTGCTAACTGTTCTGGTTGTATCACTGAGGACACTGTATGATGTGTGCATCTTTGACCACATTGAGGAAAACCGTTCCTAGACTTTTCATAGCATTATCAGATTCAAAGACATGAATGGGAACAATACAGGCTTCAATTAACTGCTGGTAAGCCCAACTCAAGACTGCTAAACTTGGTTCTCAGATACAGTGACCTTTAAGCCTACTATACCAGAATCCTTTTCTTGAATAGGATCATGGGTGAATATTTCCAGATCACAAACTCACTTTATAATAATGGCTAAAAGTTAATCCTCTAATTAGCAATGCCACTTTTCTGTTCCAACAGATTAACTGTGAAATATCCATTTTGTCTTGCATTTTTCCCATAAACACCACTGCTGAATGCAGCTCTGTGGCGTTAAGAGCCAATTAATGAGGAATGATCATTACAAATTATGATTACTTTCCTTAGTCACCTGACAAACACCGGTACTTCACTAGCACCAGGAAAACAAAAAATCAGTTGCTTTGTTTATAGTTGTATGTTCATCTAAGGTCAGGATGAATATGCCCGGGCTTGGCTTTACTACATCTGTGACAAACCTGTTAAAGTTTCATCGTTCTTTTTTCATAATTCCACAACCGGTAAAATTCAGTATCAAATTTGAACTTATGAAAACATGAGGGAAAATGTAGCTGATGCCTCTAGACACAAAACATATTTCTGCTGATGCCTCTAAACACAAAACATATTTCTATATAATGAAAAAATTATATGCAATTTTGAAGCCAAACAGTGATTCATATTTCCCGCGATTAGGTTTATCGACGGATTTCAACAAACTAGGTGATCAACTAATTTACTAATCTGAAACCTGAAAATATAGTATAGATCTATTGTATCCTTTCTTGAAGATAGATCTGGGCTAGTTCATCATCTTTATTTTGGTAACATGTTGATCTGGTATACATGCTGCCTCATTATTAAGACTTGAAAATCCAATAAATGCCAATCTATGGCCAGCTACTTTGGCACTGTCTAGTGATAGGCGACATGACGCCATTGTAAATCTCACATGTAAGCTTTTTTCCATCCTATTGTCTTATAACCATGTTCTTCATGCCAACGACATGAGAATGCACCTGCAATCACTTTGGCTGTTTAAAATATGACAGTGTGACACAATATACAAAGTCAGAAACCAAAGCCACATTGAGACAGCCATATTTGTTATAGGCAAATCAAATGTAACTTGCATCAGTCTGCCCTGAGGTAATAGGTGGCAAAGGTCATTCACATATAAGAAGACACTAATCAATATATGGCAGATCAGTGTATCTTATCTCCCATGTTTTAGCCATCACAATTTATTAGAAAAATGCTTTCTTATTTGCATTAAAGCAGAACTCATATACAAAAGAATCCCTATAAGAATCTCCAATTATGCACATTGAACTATGGGTAAGGGTGCCATGCCATTGTAAAATGCCATTTTCTTGAATACAGAACTGCTCAGACCTGGGCTACATTTGTTAGGTCTTCTCTGATCCCACTTTGCAATACAAGAGGGGCCATCCCTTGAAGATCGCATGTAACAGAAATTAATATGTGCCATTGGAAGTTGTTATCTCTAGGCAAGCCAAGACAGCTGCAACTAATGTGGAAGCGACAGGAGACAATGTACTGACATGTGAGTGGTCTTTGCTTTACTTATATCTCTGCCCCATTCATTAGCATACAGATCACCACTGATTCTTGCCAAGACCTCCTGCTACACAAGTAGTGTCCTTTGGAGATCGCATGCAACAAGAAGTTAATTTATGCCAACAGCAAATTTGAAACCACAAATGAATGGCACCATTGTGTGAGCTTCCAATCAAGGTTGTCAGACTTTTGCTCAAGGGAGCCAAATTGCATATGAAAAAGAGTAAAAAAAAGAGCCAACCCATGTCTGGAAAGTTATAGTGAAGTGCAAGAATTTTTTGTATAGGAAAATAATCAATTCTGACCTAAAATCTGTTCCAGCCTAAAGAAGAAATAGAGCCAGTCAACTACTTGGGAGTCAAGGCCTTTTAAAAAGAGCCAAAAATCTGAATGTGAAAGAGCCAAGTCTGGCAATCCTGGTTATCCCAAACTGTACACTGTCTATCTCCAACCTACAGCTAAGCTCTGCCCACAGCATGTACACAAAGCATCTATCCTTCGCTCATTGGTTGTCTGAGACCAGTGAGAAGATCATGAAGGAACCAAAAACATACCTCTTTCTACCACTGGAAGGCAGTGTACCAATAATGAGTAATGAATAGATCTTTCTTGAGGTTTTACTAATGAGACCTTGCTTTTAAATGCCCATAATGCTGCATTTATTTTCAGTCTCAGAGGAAATATTATCTGTGTCAATGTAAAGTATTTAATTCCATGAAAATGAGATTCATAGACTGCTTGCAATGTTTTCATTAGCAAGAACAGCTCTATTACCTCTTGAAATTTCTACACCCTTATGTTTCTGAGCCAGCAAATGAATCCAAATGCTCTGAAATGCCAGTCTAAAATTCTGAATAAAATGATCTAAAATTTGATCTAATATGTGGAATACATCTATATACTGTAAAAGTCAACATGAACAATACATATTTAAAAAAACTTTGCTATTTCATGTATGCTAGAGTCTGAATACTGATTCCTGCAGCAAATGTAGAAAGCTCATCCTTCAAAAGCATATTACTATTGAAGTGGTGAAGGGTTGAGATACCAGCTTTTGGTGAGCCGTGTTGTAAACTCAGGCATGGTCATCAGAACTTGTGTCTCTCTTTTATAATCCGTATGACTGAAATGATTCATGACCTGTAAATATGTGACAAAATTGTTGTATCAGTCCTAATTCAGTGTCACATAGGTTACCCTATTAAACTGTTCATAATGACATCAAAACTATCCCAAAAATGTCACTACATGTCAAACATTTAACAATGAATAAATACCACTAATACTAATCATAAAATTCCTCCCCCTTCTACTCCCGCCCATCCCCCACATACAATATCATCATCTCAAAATCTCTAATGCATCATTTCTAATCCTGCCCCGGGTACCAAATAATCACTGTGATGCTTGGGAACAGCTTTTACCACCCTACCAACATACACAACACACAGTACAATTCCTCAGAGCAGCTGCAAAGAACTAGTCAACATCACTACATAGCCTTGATTCAAAGAGCAAAAGCTCAAATGTGGTTGTACCAATAACAACAACAATCAAATTATCTTTATTATATTTGATTCACAAGTGCAACTACTGTGGAATGCATTTATTTATAACTCATTTTTCAAGTACATGTATACCTGAACATATTTCTCATGTGCACTTGAACACACTTATGATAAAAATCTTTATATGAAGCTAGTATAGCACATGTATTATTCCAAAACATCTTGGAAGTCCCAAAGTCCTCACTGGGTTAAATCAGCCCTGTGATTGCTGTAACATGTGCATAAGGTGAAACCATTCTGAGCATCCTATTAATTTTTAATGTGTTCCAGTGTTTGTGTGCAAAAAAGCAAAAAAAAAAAAAATTTATTACCTACTATTCTTTCAATTCGTAATAAAAAATTTGAAAAAAAAAAAAACGAACTTCAACTCAATCTTATTTACCTAGTTGAAAATATAATGAAAACACAGATCTCTTACTGCCCAAAAGCTTCACATTTATCATTATTTACATTTTATCTGATGACCAACCTTTCATTAAACATGTTTTATGTGAGATGTGAAACATCAATCTATATCATCATATAGAATATCTTGGAAATGTTGGAACTCTTGAAATTTGATTTGTGTGGATATGGATACAGACTCTGGAAAAAACCTAAAAAACTCTGCAAATTGTAAGAGTCATAAACATGTATTTCTATTTTGAATCAATTAGATGTTCTAAAGGTCATGAAAGATTGTCAAAAATAGTATTCTATAAGGAAGCTTATTCACTTTCTTACAACATTTACCTGATAGTATGTTAACACACAGTATTGGGTAGCAAATCACACTGCAAATACAGTATTGCATTATGTTGTTTACTTGAGCTAAGTGTCCTTCAAGCATGTGGAAAAAACAGTGCTGGCTTTTTTTACCATAAAATTTTGTTCACAAATGAGTTAGGACCACCGCAGCATAGACTAAACTTCCTCTGAAAATACTATTTAAACTTTCAGATAACAATAGGCTGTATACATAAGCAGCGACTTTCAATGATTCAACAAGCCCCGCAAAGAAAAAAAACTTCCTCTTAAAAGACTATATTTAAACTTTGAGATGGTAATGAACTGTTTGTATGTTGCTCACAGCAACGAGTTTCAATGATTCAACAAACCCCATAACGAGGAAAAAATTTTTAACCTGAAGGATAGAATGTGGTTGATAATGTGTACAAAAAACAGTTCTCTTTTGTCCCACTATGTTGCTCTCCCCTGTGTCTACACCTTGTAGGCTCTAATTAAATTCATGATGTACCAGGTAGAATGTGGTAAGCATTATGCAATACCTGTATTGGCCAGGGTAAATACGACTGTACCGCACCCTGTCATTTTACGGAGAAAGACCATACACGCCAGAACTAAAAATTAAGAGATATAAAAAACTTATGCATTGCACCTCTCTTTTTCAAATTATCAATGGTGCATATATTTGGCCTCATCAGAAACCATAAAAGCTAGGAAAGAATAACCCAAATGGAAATATGAAGAACATTATACATTGGTAAAGTGCCAAAAGGTGCATTTGATCTAAACTTCCTGAAAAGTCACTACAGGACAATGAAGTGTGTGGATCATTTGTCAAGTCACCAGGCACAAAACCCCAATGAGCCCAGGCAGCATGGAATTTTCTTGGACCTCTCTAACAGGCCTACTCAATCTCTCCATTTAATGGATATTACTGATGCCCGTGCCATCAAGCAGGGGAGGTGGTAGCAGTCTTTTATTGTTTGATTTAAGCTAAGCTAGAAAATGCCTAATGTTCATGGCAATACACAATTATTCAGACATGCAGGATCATCATTCAGACCTTGTTTCTAGGTCATCCTGATTCTCTTCTTCTTTATCAAATTTCTTACTTGTGCTTGTGGCTTTCATTGCGGATTTTCATATTAGAAATCAAGCACTTATGGGTCATTTCATATATTGGTAGATTTTGCCTTATGTCAGAATTTTTGTGTTTTACTTCCTCGTGCAGACATCTTGTTTTTCAATTCATTATGGTAGCAATGGGAGGACACATCCATTTAAGTTTAAGTAGTACTAAATCTTTAAATCCAATTAGCTGGAAAATGTGAAACAAATTAATACAATGTACCTTCACCAACAAACTTTTTAAGCTGTGACCAGAACAGCTGTTATGAGGCTAGAATTTTTTTATCTGTCTCACTGACGCTACAACATACTATCCTACTTCCTCATCATTACATCATATCATGTCAGAGTTCTATGTCTAACTGAGGAATAGTTGCTGATCTGATATACAGTATTATATTTCAAGCTCCTGTTCTTCCAGTTTTGAATTTCTTAGCAAATGAAATTACAAGAGTTACCTTTTAATTATCGAGACTTGTTCATTTCTAGACATAGCATCTGATTGAAAGTTTCAGTTTTTCAGAGTACTTTAACTTCATGCAGTATACTTTGCCTAATTCTTCTGAACCACTAGGAAAAGTCATTAGGCCAATGTTTGGGGTGTCAAGGTCAAAGTTATGTTTTGAGATGCAGCAACAGTCTCTTCAGAACTTTCAAACATGCATCCTGTAAGCTGAGACTTAAGGTGGGTCAAATATATGTGACTGCTTTTGCTGCAGTATGGGGCTGTTGCATTATTGTGATGCCACAGGACTCACTGTACTGGTGTTGTTGGATGTTGGTTCTTGCACAGTTCAAGAATTTTGGGAATGCACATGATGACATGCCATTTACAGGTAACATATTTCTGATTGTCAAGCAGAATCATTCCCATGTGGCTGCCAATTGCTTTATGACGTTGCACTAACACAGCAGTTTCTGTGGGGGTGGTTGTCCTTCAACGACTCTAAAACTGGTTTGGCTTTTCATTTCTGAGTCATACTCGTATGTTCATTTTCTGGCACTGGTAATGACATTGTAAACGTTTTTTTTATTGCCACTGTTAAAATTTTGGCGGATTTTTGTGCAGTAATCTGCCTGCCGTATCATTTAATTGACCCTGATGTAACAAAGGACCCATGTTGCCCAAATCTTCTTTGGGCGTAGGTGCTGATGAAACATAGTGATGGCACTAGTCAATGACGTCCAAAGTCCCTTCTGTCATTGCCTGTGTAATTCTTGGGTGAGCCTCAAAAATTGTGCAAACAGAGGAAACTTTTTTTCTGTCTTTGTTGAAACCAGTAGCCTGGATTTTTCAGGTTCTCCTGTCCAAATTAAAATTCTTGATACCACCTGCAAACTGTGGCCTTTAACGGAGCAGATGTGTTGAAAACTCTTGTCAAATTTTCATGACAGTCCACAGGGTATAGCCCGAATTTGAAGTTATAGAAAAATCATATTCAGAAATCACATCTTTCGAAATTCATTTTGCACCTTTTGCTAATGCACTTGCACACTACTTTATGAGCTATACTAAGTGGTATTTACAGGCAAAGCTGTGTAAAAGTGTACAGTATTGTAGTGTGATAATTCCAGGAATCTGAGACATCTGGAAATTAGTGTGTCTTGATGATTAAAAGATAACCCTTGTACCTCTGACAAATCTTTTGCCTGAAACGGCAGATGCATTTTTGCTTGATAACTTTGATTCACATGTTTGAAATCCACCATTATGGATATACCTACTAACATCGTCTAAGGGCCAATTTTTACACAATGGGTATTTAAGAGATTGGTGATTGAAAGATTTTTTAATGTCAAAATCATGGAAATCTGTCCTCGTACCGTCTACAGTGGAACCTGTTTATGGCAATTATAGTTGTTCCTTAGAGGAACGGTTGCCATAGACAAGTGATCGCTTTCCACAAATGATTTTTTTTTTATATTTTGGTCAAGATAAAAAAGAAACCTTTGTATTTCAAGTCAAGATATCCCTGTCATTGGCTTGAAGCTGCCATATAGCACTTTAAATAAACAAACTATATGTTCAAGTTCAAGAGGAAAGAACCTTTTTTAAACCCTGTAGTTGTCTTCAATACTACTGAAAGGCACTTACAATATACAAGGTTTCGCATCTGCCAACTGACAGCCAAATCACTGTTTTATACTATCTGGGACACAAAAGTGATTGAGGTCACTTTAGGGAGGTGGTTGCCACATGGAGGTCAAGAATAAATAAAGTAGAATAGTAAGCCCTGAAAGTGGTCGACCAACAAGTTTATTACTGAAATCCTTTTATGGGCATATTTAATTGGAAAACAAGATGGTACTGTGTTGTACACCTTCACATAGCTGTGATCTACCTGTAAGTGGGCTTAATTCTAGCAAAATTCACTGTAGATAAGAATATTCATGTCCCACTGATGATTTCATATCCAAACATCAACATGATCACTGTCACACAAAATTAAAGCTTTAAGCGTAGGAAGTGATTCAGACCCACTCACAGACTGACTCCTATGTATTTCAGAGGAAGGGCCGGTGGTGGCGATGGTGGTGGACTTTGTCTTTGCTGCTTCTAATCTGAAGCCATTTACAATGATGGACAACAAAGGGACATGCTTGCAAATGGCCAGTTTCATCTGCAGTCATAAGGGGAGAGGGTGTCCACTCTTATGTTCCAAATGAGAATAAATGTCCTTTGATCTATCAACTAGCCTTTTGTTAAGTCAATATACCGTTGCCATTATTTCTCTTCTGAAACAAAGAAATCTACCAAAACATATCACAGAAAGTTGCTCCCTCTTCAAATTCAGAAACTGGCAATAGGAGACATGATACAAAAGTCCCCGAAATGACAACAATGAAACTGGCATAATTGGCAGGTTCTGACATTTCTCTCAATTCTCTGTCACTAGCTTTACATTTTCTATGAAGCAGCTAATCACCACTTACATGCCAATCAATGAAAAGGGGTACTTTTTGTTTTTTAATCCAGAAATGTTCTTCTTTTCAAACTGTTGACATCAGTCTTGCGGTTAATTTTCTGTGTGTATACAGTGGTTTCTAAAGGATTCATGTGTCAAAACTTTAGGAAAAAAGGGAATAGCTTCTATTCTGTTCTCATCTAATAACCATCAACTCCACATGTGTCAATGTTGCATGAGTTGACCTTTCTTTCAGTTGATGTTTCTACTTGGAACCAGGTTCACTGTCTGTATTTCCTTATAACAAATAGTTGATCAAGTTAATATCTATCAAGTAGAATGGTGGGCTTGTTGTAAAAGTACCAAAACCTATGTTAAAATCAATCAGCTGAGTCAAAGTTCTTTTTATTTGTGTACTTCATAACATTGCTCACAATCCAATAGCATCAATCTATCATTCATTTTTCTCTGCTAGAAAAGCTGCTCATAAAGACCAGCAGTTGGAGTGTACAACTATAATAATGAGAAGTGTTTAGCTGCATCACCCTGTACGCATCCAAGAGAAAGTCAGTGGGATGCCCTAATCCAAGACATATAATAATTCTACTATCTGCCTTTTGCCCAGGATTGCAATCAGCAGCACCAGACTGATACCTTTTTTATATTGTAGCAAGTGAAAATTAGGTATTAAGCATGAGCACACATGGCTGTAATTTATAAATTTATAGCCAGTGAATGTAGTGTATTATGCCATAGCATAATACAGTGAGTACATCTAGGGCCTATAAATTGTTTTTGTTTGTTTGTTTATTACACTCGCCTCTATACATTGAACAGACATAGGCCAGAGAGGGCCTCCAAACTGCTGATTTCCTGTCCAAGTCCCAATTAGGCCAAGGCACTTTCTGTCCTTTATTATTGACAATTTACAGATAAAACTTTACACTAACTGGATCATTAGCTCTCCCTAAATGAGCCCTTGTGCCTTTCCAAGGTTAATTCAGCTCCTTGCAAATGTTTTTCAAGACTTTTGTCAAGACTTTTCAGTATCTCAGTTTCAAAATTCAAGGTTTACTAAAATCAACATGGTAAAAAATACAAAACAAATAAAGGGTTGCCTCCAAAAATGTATGATATCGCAAAGCATGTAGAGTCATACTCTTTCACCTGGTGCTTGGAAATGAATGATTTATATTGATCTGCTGGTGTTTCAATACTCGCTTGCAGCCCCGTCTAGATTTCACTGAATTCAAGACTTTTCATGACCACATTGTGAGAAAATAGTGATTTATAAGACTACTGAAGTCCTGAATCCCAAATTCCATTTTCAAGTCCACGTTCATATAGATCCTGAGACAATGAGAAGAAAGTATTGGTCCACATTACTTACAGGAAGTTGCATTACACAATATCTTCTCCAACCACCATAAAATCAAAAGAATGTTATTATGCACATCAGGGATACCAGGGAGGATATTTTTCGTCGAGCACTTTGTTATATGCAGGTGCATATCAAGCAGAAAATTAACTGCTTTATCACAGAAACAAAAAAGTCGATACATCGAATCTATGGAAAATGGCAGAGAGCAACAGACAGAGACTGAGGGGTTCAAATTTCCAGCAAACAACAACTAACAAGTTCAGAATGATGCAAAATAAAAACAGCTGCAAAGACCAGTTTACTCGGAAAAGACTGACATTAATCAACAGCAGGCCACGATAAGATGACCGTCCATAATGATGGGGACTGTAAACTGTTAAAATGGTTTACAGAGGTGAGCAACAGCAATGTACCACTGAACAGATCTGTATTTAAAAACAAGGCTATAAAAATTGCACAGTTCCTTAGAAGGACAATTAATGATTATATTTAGTCCCCTTTGCCATGGGTTTTTGTTCAACTTAGTCAATCTTTTTTTTTTTACTCTTCCAACCACATTGTCACCCAGCATCGAGTGTGGCTCAAACCCTGCTTTAACAGAGCATGTTTTTGACACATCTAACCTTACAGCCATCAATATACACCACCAGTACTCTAGGAAATGATGACCATTCATAGTTCTCAATGTAAAAATTCAGTGTTTTTCAGTTGTGATAAATATCTTATTTGCATTTAGGAGGATGCAATAATGATAAAATCCAAACTAAAACTGGTTCACCACTTACACTTTAAAATCAATCAGTGACATCAAGCCTTTTTTTTTTTTATGTACTGAATGATTTAACAAATCTTGGACAGTCATGCTTTTGATCCGGTGTGATGATCTGCCATACAAGGGATTTTATATTTTTACTTCAGCCAGTCAGAGGCTGGATGTTCATTCTCATGGTATATGTGAAGTGTAATCTCTTTGATGTCATCATCCTTTCTGAAAGATTTAACTATTCTTTTTAAAATGCTTAATTTCATATATCTGGGAAATGTATTGAGTAATTTGGGTACTGGTAATCATACACCAAAGCTAAAACGAACTGACCTCTCGTATTATCTTGTAGATTTCTTTATTATGGGCAGAAGCCACCATCTGGTCCACAAACTTCTCCAGAAAAAGGCTTCCAGTTATTGCCCTTCTGAAGGCCACATAACCTGTCAAAATAATGAAAACAGGACCAGTAAATGTACTGATGAAAAATAGAAAGGGTGCATACTTTTAAGTTCTCACCACTCCATAGAGATGGGCTTGAAGTGAGTGAATTTTATTGGGAGACATTTGGTGATTGTTTAAAACCACTGTGTGTAAATCTCATGGGTCTGCAAAGGAGATCATTTGAAAAAACTGTTTATCTCATGCATGGCGTGGGTGAGTTAACTGAGCTCCATGGACATAAAGGTAAGTGTGTAGATGTGTACCTTTTCCACATCACACCCTTCTAAACATAGTTTGAGGACAATTTTGTAGCTTGAATCATACCATGAATGTCGACAAATGACAGGTAGCAGTTTTCTGATGCAAAAAAAAAGTTTGCATTTGCATAGAGTATATGAACACTGGTCAATAACTGTATTATAGGAACTTCAATCAGGATTCTTAATTCTAGTTGCTACTATTTATTGTTTTGTCTCTCTTATTAAACTTTCCCAAACTGAATCACAATGATTGCTCATACTATCATAGAAATGGGGAATCCTCATCAGTGCTTTTATTTGATGGACTGGTCCGAGCCAAGGTTTAGATTAAACCATTGTTTTGACAGGCTCCACCTTAAGTCTTTACCTTTCTATTTATTTATCAGCATATGAATGAAGTATTATTTTAAATCACTACAATGAATTTTATCAGCCCTTCACATTTTTTAATATTGGACATCAACTGTGTTGCCCATGAATAATATCCCACCTGTCAGCGTAAGGCATCAGTGTAAAGACAGAACAGGCAATCTCCCCACAGTGTGGGTAATCTTCCTTCATGATAATAATACCATTCCATCAGAATGTAGTGCCACTGGTGAAGCAGTTTACTAAGCATAGGAATGGTGAAACCTGAATTTGACATAAGTTGGGCTTAATTTAACTTCACTACGAGCAGAGACAATTCCTTTGACCCTCTAAAAAAATAGCTTGCTGAGATGAGAAATGAGGAAACAATGGACAAAGACCCTAATATCAACTGATATACTTCTGAAGATTTAAATATTTTTCTACAATGCGGTCTCTTTTCAGATGCTTGATATTTACATGTCCTATTATTCTTTAAAATTTTAAGCCATGCTACTCCCTTTGCTTAAGGTTGGGGCAGAAGTCTGCCACAGGCTTAGGAAGGAATAAGCTGAAAAGAGTTTGATGGCTTTTCTTGTTTACGGCTGCACTTCAACTGACAACTGCCTCAACAATGCTGATATATCTTATGGATAAAAAAACACTTGAAAACTTTATTCACCACGTACCTATTGCTTACAAAATCTGAAATGAGGGGGTTAGGATTATTATATACAGAATAACAATACATTACACGGTTTCTGATGCTGCAAAGGGTTAACCTGGCATTTATACTACAGTTATTCTGATTATGGGAGCACAAGAAATAAAGTTCTCATGATTCTTTTTTTCTGTGGTACTATATATCAATTTACTACTCTTGTCCTTGGTGCAGTTTGGTTGACTCTTTATCCGTAGGATGGTTTTTGAATTGGCAACATCACAACAGAGTGACAGTAATATCAAAATATATATATGACAAACCTGGGACTGTTGCAAAGACATAACACATATCAGCAGTTGCTGCAGTGTGCTCTTCAGCCACGTCACTCTGATCCAATGATATTTCCTCTCCAAGATCTGTAGCTCTAAAGACAGTTTCATATACAATATCCTCATCCCCTGCAAGCAGAGACATGATAATATTTTTCCATTAAGACTGGTACTGTCAGGTAATGGGTGCAAAATCTTAATGTCAAAATATTCCAAGAAAATAAGTTTAAAACGAAGTGATTTTGTTCTGTTGTCCTGCTGTCTCGGCATCTGGTTCATATGCTAGAATGTCCAACCACATCAACTTCAATGGCTTCAGGTAAGTGTAATTCTAATAAACATTAGGTTACTTTAAATATTCAAGGTATTCATGTTCACTTTGGCATTTTGCCACCACTACAATTCGTCGACTTCCACACGAAAGGGCGTATCCCTGTTTTTCACGTTTTTAAGGAGAGCGATTTACGTCTGATTCGATCATATTGATAGTTAGCTTAAGCCCCTAGGAATTTTATGCTATATCTTCGTTACTATTTGAGCTAGGGATACGCTGTTTCGTGTGAACATAGTTCTGAGATAGCACTAAGTACTGGTGGTGATAACTCAAAACCGTCAAAAATCGGGATACGCCCTTTCGTGTGGAAGGCGACGAATTTCAAATAATAGAATCTTAAAAAAAACACCAATTTATTTATTTTCATATCCTAAATAATGCCTTTTGTGATATAATTATAAGTTCTTGGATTGCAGATCACTGGAAAGCAAGCATAAGATCTCAATTTACAATATTTAAAAATTAAACCGATGCAGTAAGCAACAAACCACTAGAGAAGAAACAGTTAAGTAGGTAGTGACCAGCAATGGAGTCATCCACATGAGCATAAGCCTAAGATAAGTTTTTGCTTTCTCCCAAATGACAGTATTTTCCCAGGTATTCATTCCCATGTATACATGTCAGGACATTCAAGATATTTAGGGCTGAATTTTTTTTATTGAGTGTGAACAAATCATTTTAAATCTAAACCCTATGAAGATAATTATATTAAATATACGAAAGTACAACTTCTAATTACCCTGTAGGGAATTTGATTTACAATGTTATAAATCTCATTCATAATACAATAATATAAAGAAAGAGAACAAAACACATCATACATATAAAACAATACAGTATTACAAATGAAATACATAACAAAGTCAATGCTGGTCACTAGCAGTGCAGTGCCCTGGTTCCCCCAGCTCTAAAGCCAAGCACTCATTTACATCTGAGTCAAGTGAGGAAATGGAAGTGAAGTGTTTTTCCCAAGGATACTACAATGTAAACTGCCCAGTGTGTGAGTCAAACACACAAACCTTAGACTTGATTGTCTTCAGTTTCTGAGTACGACTCACAAACAGCACAGCCTTGGTGCTTCCCATATTATGAAAGGTAATAAAATAAACTTCATTATATGCCTAACAAGGCCAGACAAGTTCAAGGTCAAGGTCACAAAGGGAAAAAAGTAATTGAAAAATGTAAAAAAAAATGACCCCAAGATTCACAATTTGCAACAGAGACCTGTGTTTAAGAACTGAATAAAGGGTAAAAAATCGTTTGAAATTCATTGCTTGTGACTGTTCTTCACTTCCTGTTACCTTCTGGGAGTGAATTGTTTTAAGCTAGATCTAGATTAAATCTATAATAGTAATAGTTTCAAACAATTATATGTCAACAATTCTGTTATTAGATCTAAAACTATCGCATTGATCATTTAATAATTTTTCACACCCATACCTTTCTTGAAATTATACATCTGGACTGAAATTAGTATATTCTGATTTATTAGGATCACCAGGATTGAAAGTTCAAAATCTAAAAGTCCATCATCAGACTCCATCTTGCTACAGATGTGGTGGTCTTAGGGTAAGCGCTCAAGTGTGTTTGTTTTAATAGGCAGCATGGCAGTCTGAAAAATGAACCGCTGATGTTCCTAGGTCTAGCTCTAGCACTAACAAGTATCTACCAAGTGCCACTTAACAGTGAATCACTAAAACATGCAGGCATGGCCCAAGCCTACTATTCAGTGCGTTGTGTTTTTTGGGTTTGTCAGTGAATATTTGCATGTTTACGGCATTTGCCAGCAATTAAGAAATAAGCCTAGCTGTCTCATGCCAGACTGTTCATTAGTAAATCCATTTTTCACCATCCTAAGCACTAGCATTGCAACCAGAACAGTTCTTGGTTCTATGAAAAATGGATGTATGCTGTAAATCTTACGGGTGTAAGGGAATAGGGGCTTTCATTACTTTCAAGATGTATAACAATGTCCATGCAACAATATCTCCTGATTTTTGTGACATACGGTATACATCATGCAGGTGTTGAAGGGGTTATGTAGCATGGTAAAGCACTACATTTTATAGCTGCTTGTAAAAATTCTAACCCTTTCATTACAACTGACATAAATAAATGTTCTTCTCCTAACTGGCAATATCCCAGGATTCTCCCACCAAATGCTTGGTTTAGAATTTGGGACAACAGCACTAGGCAGGATAGCTCCGGGTTATTGCTAGCACTAGCAGTACTTAAAAACATGATGTAGCCATGGGGTTAAATTATCAGTAGCGAGGTCTGCATTTTCCACCACAAAATAAAGATCACAATACCTCAGGAAATTAGGATATCTAATACCTATGCCCTACCTAAATTTACTATTCTGTTTATTTGTTAAAGACACAGGGGCAAATATCCTTACCTCCTCTGCATGCCTGGATAATAAATAGTCGTGGTTTCCCTTCTAAATTTGGACAGTCCCTGCTATTATAAATTTTATTAATATCAGTTAGTGTGATGAATGTGCCTTTCACAGGGATGCTTTGGGGTCTCTGTTCATCAGTTTCCATTTCCTCAGCACTGCCAGGTCCCTGGTGACATCTACCTTTTATTTCCCCATCAGTGCCAAATATAAGGTCATTGTGATGACCATGACTTAAAAGTACCAATGCCAGTGCACTGTGTCTATCCAATGAAGTGGCATGATTTTGCATCAGCTCTTTCATTTCCTGGGGAGTGATACATGAATCTGTTAGTCACTATCACTTTGCAGAAATAAGCCTGTGATAAATGATGCCATATCATATGGATGGATGGCTGGATGGATGGCTGGCTGGATGGATGGATGGATGGATGGATGGATGGATGGATGGATGGATGGATGGATGGATGGATGGATGTGAGAGCAATGCAGAAAGTGGAACAGGAGTAACATTCTGGAGGAAGTTGGAATAAGATGCATATAACACTAGCAACTTGTATGCAAGGCAAAGAGTGACTGGCAAGAAAGTGAAGTGACTGGAAAATTAATATAGCAGCAATTCTAGAATTCTTTTTTTTATTTTTCCTTTCTTTTTTCTTTCTCTCTCTCTCCTTATTCTCTTTCTTTCTCTCTTCCTTTCCCTCCATTCTCCATTTTTAAAAATTTTCCTGTAGTTTGTGTATTGAATTTATGTTACTGGCCTAAAGCTGAGTAAAGACTTTGAATTGAATTGAACATATTACAAAAGAGTTAAGAAAACATTTTCACATAATGCCTATCCATGAACACTGCCATCTACAGCTAAAAAATCTGGCCTGCCTGGTGGGCTGGGCAGTCTAACAGCTGAGCCAATCTTTTGTAGCAGCTTAGTTAATCAACTCAGTAAGCCAGGATCAAGTCCGAAGCTTGCAACCCTCAGGCTCACAGTTTAGTTCTGGTCTTTTGGAGTTGCTCAACTCAAATCTGCTTGACTAAACAGTTCATCACGCCACATGTTCTGTTCTCATGAAGTATACAGTATTCCAATATTTTAAGGACCTACTAAGCCCCAACCAAGACATCAATCTTGCCTCTTATATGCTGATCTTCAACGTTTTGCTACATGATAGGTCCCGAGAAAGATATCCAAATTAAATAAATTTTCATGTTGCATGGTGATTTCAAGCAGATTCTAGAGAACAAACATACAGAAATTCTTATTTTGTTTTCATTCCTCTAAACCATATTATAAACTCTTAAGGTCAAATTTGCATGATCTATCAATACCAAATGATTCTTGATTGTTACACCTGAATTTAGCTCAAAAGTGACACAACTGATGTGAAGGTTTGTCTCTAGTTTCAGTAATAATTTCTTTGCTTTCTTCATTATTCAGTTTGAATAATTTTATTTCAACTTCAACACAAAACATGCCATTACAAAGAATGATTTTTACACTTCTAATAATATAATAATACAGTCAAATTGTGCCAAGAAATATCTAGAATAGAACTTGTGAATATTTATAGCTGTTCTTACTAAATTTTTTCCCAAACTTACCATCATGATTGAGCTGCAGGCATTAGTCCAATAACATGCCATGCAGTGACAACTTACTAGTTATCTGCTTGTGACAAACAAAAGTAAAATTAAGAATAAAATCTGCACTGTTTAATCTAGACAGCTACAGGGTGACTATAACAATATATTTATTTTTTCAAATTCTCCCCAAGCAAGTTGCTATAGCTATGCAATTCTTCTTTAAGGTAGTAGACAACTGGTTCTCATTTTGATCCTTTCTCCACAAACTTCTATTTTCTTAATAATGTGATTTAAAAGAGTTGGGACTTCTACTTACCTCTGCTGTTCTGTTGATCTCAAAATCAACCTTAAATCCTAAGTACATGAACATGCTAATCATGCGTGCTGTGTCTTCATTGCTTCCACTTCTTGTTGTTAGATGCCGTGACAAGAATTTCTCATTATTGATGATTAAGCAGAGCCCTCGTGGTGTAGAGTCCATTCTGTACATCTGCAACAAAAGAGATTGTATCAATCAGGGGGCCACAGGCTGCAATAATCAATGCATAGCTCCATGACATTAGAAAATTAACAAACTAACAATGTACAAAACAACTGCATTAACAATACTGTTTTACTTTTTAGTTACCAAGATAATAAAGGGTTGCATATGAGTCACTGCCAAATAGGATGGCTTAAAATTACTATGCTATCTGACTATTTCAGAGCTTAATTTCGATCTTCATAATTAGAAAACTATGAACTTTTGATACAGTGAACCTTGGATCTAATGAGGTCTCCGGGACTGACCTTCAGTCCTCGTAGAAGCTGAGGTCTCATTGAACACAAGGTCTCTGCAAGTCATGTGAAAACTAGTCTATCTCTAGTGAGAACCTTTTGCTAAAAGGGTACTTAACTTTACACTTCAAATATATCGCTGGTTGCCACCCTTGACTCCAAACACCATCGGCGTGACAACATCGCGAGCTGATACATGTACCGATTTTTATTTTTTTTTAGATTTGTTTTTGTAGACAAAGCAGTGTAAATGTTGAGAAACGAATAGTTTCAATCACTGTCTCTGAGTCTATGATTAAAATTTCGCCATGATTGGTCCAAACATAAGGCTTCATTATTATAATAATTAATTATTGCATAATTATTATTCCATCATCCATTCCCCACCCTTCCCCTTGCATTGCAGAGACTTCAAAGGCTTTAATTATTTTTCCGCTCCCTTCCGCTGATCACCCAGATGGTCCTATCTCTTTCCTCCATCCCCTCTCTCCCTACTCCACTCCTATGCTCATGCAGATATTACCAGTAACCTTTCATGTTGACTCAGTCTTGTAAGTTGTCGACTGTTGGTAGCAATTGTTAGGTAAACCTTTGGGAGCCTCTCGCTGCCAACAGTTAATTTGACTGCGGGTGAAAAGGATGTGTGATGGCCTAACTTCAGGTCGATGACCTTGTTAGAGCCGAGGTTGCTAAATTTTGTATTCATTGGATCAGAGGTACATTTACTATTACAAATAAGGGGGGGAAAAAAATGGGGAGTTTCATTTCCCTTGTTGAATGCGAGGTCTCATTGAATCTGAGCTCATTGTATTCAAGGTTCACTGTACCTGCCAACAGAAAAATTCTAGAAAAACTCAAGAAAAAGTTTGATATGACTTTAAAGCCAAGTTGAAATGTCAGTGAAGGAATTATGCTCCTTGATTTTCAGTCTAAAAATGGTAATTTGGATGCATTTTAACAGCTACAATCTAATAGCTATTAAAAGTTTGATACCCACCAAAGAGAAAAAGTTCTCAAACAAGCCATACTCTGCATGACCATCAAGCAAAATAATGTCAGTGATCAAAGACATTTGTAAGAGTTATGACCCTTGATTCTCAACAGATAGTAACTTTATGTATTATACATTTTGAAACCCTTGCTACTTATCTTTTTAAGAAAAAAAATACTTTTTAAAGAATAAATTCAAAAGTCTGAGACAACAGAATGTTTTATAATCACATCTACCACCTCTGACAATTCTGGCTGAAAATATAGCAAATCTATATCTTTTCCGTTTTCCTAGCAGTTTGGTTACTTTCATGTTCATTTTTTCCAAAATTTCAACCTATTTTTAACCCGCTAGAAGTAATTGACTGTGTTTACAGGCTTTTTATTTTTTATGATCTCTTGGTGAAAGAGCCTTTTCTGTAGGTGGTCCTAAACTGTAGAATAACATCAGTATTGAGACAAGGAAAAGTGAAAACATCACAATTTTTAAAAAGAAAGTGAAAACAGAATTACTTAAACTGGCATATGATTTTCGGTAGTCGGTGACCATTCACATGAAGCAGTAATGAAAGTGTTTTTTATTAACCTTGGGCAGTTGGGTGTGAATGCCTATTGTGAGTAAGTGATGTGTATGGGAGTGAGGTGTGCTTATAGAAGTGTAAGGATGTAATTAATGTCTAAATCTTGTGTGTTAAGCAGCACCACTGAGCACTTTTCTCAGGTGAATATGTGCGCTATAGAAATTAATTATTATTATTTTATTTCAAATTTCGACATTAACAGTAAAGTGTTAGTCCAGTCATTCATCTTATTATCTTCCTGATCCAACAAAAGGTATGTGGTGGAAATATGTTAAGTAATCCACAAAGTGTATGATATACACTGGGTCAACCATGACAGTTTTATGTTCAGATTTTAATGTAACTTTTTACCTACAAATTAAATTTACATTTTATCAATGAACTCTTAGTTTTCATTGCTTCATCTTCTGCCATTTCAAGTTNGTAAAAACAGAATTACTTAAACTGGCATATGATTTTCGGTAATGAAAGTGTTTTTTATTAACCTTGGGCAGTTGGGTGTGAATGCCTATTGTGAGTAAGTGATGTGTATGAGAGTGAGGTGTGCTTATAGAAGTGTAAGGATATAATTAATGTCTAAATCTTGTGTGTTAAGCAGCACCACTGAGCACTTTTCTCAGGTGAATATGTGCGCTATAGAAATTAATTATTATTATTTTATTTCAAATTTCGACATTAACAGTAAAGTGTTAGTCCAGTCATTCATCTTATTATCTTCCTGATCCAACAAAAGGTATGTGGTGGAAATATGTTAAGTAATCCACAAAGTGTATGATATACACTGGGTCAACCATGACAGTTTTATGTTCAGATTTTAATGTAACTTTTTACCTACAAATTAAATTTACATTTTATCAATGAACTCTTAGTTTTCATTGCTTCATCTTCTGCCATTTCAAGTTGCAACTAAGCATGTTTGTTGAATCTGCATCTGAAATGCACTTCAGTTCAGTTGGTGTGTAAGACAGTGGCTTTTATCACTTTTGGTAATGACTCATGCACAAGACATGCCACCCCTTTCAGTATTCACCAATTACTGTGCATGATTACTGGGGCATGTCAGCTTCTCAACTTTGGTTACAAAAGTTGCCCAACTTTGAGGGTCCTATCCATGTCCCTAACCACAAACACAGACCCTTAAGAGAGTCCAATGATATTGCCCTTAAATCATGCATAAATCTGAATTTTAACCTAGCGCATAATTAGGCTACCTAATACTGGCAACATGTACATCTTACTGTTTGACTTCCTTCACGCACAATGTATAGGTCACTCCTACCTTGAGCTGATTTTCTGCTTGTGTTCAAAGAAGTTATGCTTACCTTTAACGGGTTTTGCCTGATTTTCTCATCATACTTTTTGCTCCAGTTACCTGTCAGCAAAATGACAGATACAGTTTCAAATAATGGTACACATACTGGTTGTAGGAAAAGACTGGCTAAGTACTTTCATAATGCCTAAAAAACATATTGAACCAAGCAGAACAGTTTCCTTACTTGCACTTGTCCCAGAATCTAAAACAAAGATTTCTCTCGCTGACATATTCCATCACAGAGAAAGCACAATATGACATTCTTGCTCAACTTCAAATTTTTGTTCCTCAATTAAATCTTGTGCTGCTGAAAGAAAAACTGACAGGGGTCACAATTCACATCTGAAACATGTTCCTTCACTGCGCTTTGGTCAGCTGTTAAAAATGAAAATGATACACACATTTCGGCAAAAATGAACAAGCAGATAGGACAGTCCAATTGGCATTACAGGCCACAGTAATTCGAGAAATTTGCCTTTTTTGCTTCTGCAAACAGGGACACTTTGTTCCTGGGGACATTAAGTACAATCACTATTTTCTATATTAGTAGTAAAAATACCTGGAAGGTTAGGTATCTCGCTGAAGAGTTTCTTTCCACGACCCCTTATATTCTGCTTCAGGTCATGAAGATACTGATGATTCCGTGGATGAGGTCCTTCGTAAGTAGGTGAAGACGCTGAAATATATTTACAGAGAAGAAACACAGAACTTTCTCTGTATGTAGAATGCCTCTGTGGTGCTTGGCCACAAACAAGACTCCTCCCTGTACGATTCAATGTTTTGAGATTTTGAACCATTATAACTAACAGTGTGGAGCCATAATCTATATAAAACAGCACAAAAGGACTTTGTTGGAAAGTACCTCACTGTTATGCCCTTTAGTATTGTCAGAGACCCTATTTACTCTTTGGTACTGTGAAGCATGCTGGTACAGCCAAGACTCACAGTCAGGGTCTACACTGATAGGTTGGCATAGCTTTATCTCCTGTTCATACAGACCATATAAATTACCTGTGACAGACTATTCTGTCTTCAGAAGAAGTATTAATGCAACAAATTTAACTCAGAAACTTTTAAACTCACTTCTGGTAAAACTTTTGGAATACACATTTCACCTTCCTTGTACTATTATCTAGAAAATGAAAGTAACACCCTCTCACAATTAATTCAACTGCAACAGAAACATTGGTAAAATCAACAAAATCTTCATTTTACCTTCCCCATCTCCTGGAGCTGAATCTCTGCCCTGAAAGGTCATTTGACTTGTTTGGGATGGTGGAACTTTATTGGGTTGGCCAAATGGTGAATCATGCAGAATTCCTTTTTTCTGGGGTCTTCTTGGAGAAAATGGTTTGTGTGCACCTTTGACAATTTCTTTTTTATGCCTTGTATCTGGTTCAGGATATCTCTTATTTTGAATTCTCTGTGAGACAGAATTTTGCGAAAGACTTGGTGATAAAAGGGTTCTTTGTCAGCTGCATGTTGCATTTTGTGATAGATAATGAAAACATAAAGTCAAGACAAGCCAGAGGATTATCATTATAAATGAGTGGTGCTTCATACACAGAATACTAAATTACACAAATTGTGCAGTATGTACAGTATCATGGCACATATGGTAGTCAGTCATATGACAGACACTAAGACAGCACAGTTCGCCGCCCCACCTCATGTACCTACTTCTTACTTGCACTTTGCTGCTGTTGTTGCTGTTTTTCTAAACCTTGTACAGGAGGTGATTTTATGTTCAGTCAAAATCAACATAGATGTCATAAAAAGAAACAAGTATTTTTTACTGTTTGTAGAGCGTGATGCGGTAAACTCTTCACAATTCTCAACTTAAGTATATATGACACCTAGTATTAGTGTTGTACCAAATGTATGGCTGTGTTCAGAAGACCTTTAATCCATACATGTATGTTCCTACACTCTGTTACAAACAGCACTTAAGACGTACCAGTTCATCTTGGTAGTAGCATTCTTGTGTTGTCATACTTGACGTACCTAATCATCATAAATTTCCAATATAATAAACTATTCCCATGTACAGACTAATGAGCTCATGGCAATTTTTGGTGACATTAGCATTTTGACAAACATAACTTATCAAAGGGGTTTACTAGGAGCATTATTCATCTACCTCCTGCTACATCCTTCTTTGTGATCTCACACTTCACCATCAAATTGTTGCTGAGTGCATCACACTGTCATTCTTTCCCTATCTCAAAGTAGGATGTGTGCTAAATGTTTGTCTTTTTTTAATGCAATGTCGAGATGTATTTAGGATGGGTTAATACATACAGAGTATCTAGGAAATTACAACAGAAATTTGCTATGACCATTTATCCCATCTTGATATTTTTAAGGCATTATAAGTAAATTCAAAGTCCCACATTTGCTTTCCTGAGCGCAAGCATATATTCCAATACTAGAATATCCAGACGATAATCCCCATGATACAGTCATGTTATAGTCTATCTTTCCTCCACAGGTGCTGATTTCTCTTTGTGCGATAAGAAGTCAATCAAAAGTATGCTTTTTCCAACATAAATGTACATGTAGGCCTGTGTCTAATTCTGCCTCTGAGATACCTCACTCCAATATTCCTGAGGAATTTTCTGCAAACCTAGTATTCATTTGAAGGAATACCCTCTGCCTTTTAGTTAATATATGCCACATCTTCTCTAACCTGAAGGGGGCGTCCAGATATGCCTTCATATGTCTGTTGGATTTTCTCACCCACATCTTTATTGACCTCAGCAATGACAGTGACCATCTGACAAAACTGCTCAATGCTCAGGTACTTCATGTCATCACAAATCTTTGACATGATATCAGTGTTTGCCTCTTTAGCCTGCAAATAAATATATATTATATTATAGTTGTTACATGCTCACAGTTGGCCTTTTAATGGTGCTAACCATGTCTTATGATGCGCTGACAGTGAATAATCTATATTTCTTTCCAACAAAGTATAACGTTTCGAAAAAAGAAGAAAACGAAAAAAAGCAAAGCTCATTAAACAAGCCCTAACCTAATTTAATGCTGACAGATGAACATCAGCTGCTAATCATGAAAATATTATTTGTATGTGAACATGATTAAACATAACAACATGTAATGCTGACAATTTCCCAAAACAATCATAATATGAATTACCTGGAATATTCAGCTTATATTTACAGTGACCCAGAGTGTGCAAAATAGTGAATTCCCAGACCTGCATAGGAGGGTTAACTTAAAGAAATCAAACTTGTTTTGTGAGTACTGGGATTGACAGTGAGACTATGACAAGATATTTTTCTAATGAATTATAGTACACACATGATCACCACTTTATAGATATTCCAGACACCTTTGAAAGAAGGAAATATTCACTGTTGATTTACACTAAATATTAGTTCCAAATTTCAGCAAGATGCTTGTGAACAGTTTCCAAAGTGCATTTTGTTTAGTGGATCTTTGTATATGAACTGTTGCAAAAAGGTACCCCCAGATTTAGGACAAAATGAGCAAAAAGCAACTGTTGCCAAAACTATCCAGTTTTGTGTTTACCTTATAGGATGTGGTCTTTTTATTATTTTAGGTAGTTTTTACGCAGTTCATATTATACTTTTCACTAGAAAAAGGTAAAAAAAAAACACCCCTCCCCATGCCATTCTGTGCATGAACCATAATGACATGAAACGTTTATAAATGGCTAACTACTGCAAAACGATTCACTTCATTTGGCGTCTAACTTTAATAATACCGGAAGCATCATTTGCCACGTCCATTTATTGAATTATGAAATGTCCTGCCATTTCTGTAAGATTTAATTACACTCTACTTCTAGTGTCATGTCATGTGCGGAATAAAGAAACAACTTCTTTCCTCCTCCTTTTTCTTTTAAGACTGACTTTAAATGAAATGTATTAAACATTTTGCTATGACCTTCTCTTCCACTTTGCATTTTTAAATTTATTTTGTCTGTGGGTAACAGGAAACAGCCAGCACAAACTGTTCTGTACATGAGCATGTCACCATTCTTTTTTCCTGGCTGTGAAAGACAATTTGGCATATTTCTCCATTCCTTACAATTGTAATGCAAACAAAAAATATTGTTGACATGATTAGACAATCGTGAATCATAACTGCAGATTATAGACCCATGGTATTTTACAACACCTCCAATACTGAACAAATAATATGATGTCCACAATTTTAGAACAATCTACACAAAAACAAATCTAAGGCATGACATATTTACAGACATTAAACAATTTTCTTAAAGCCAAGTTTATGTTAGACTATATATAAAATAAACTGTATTTTTAATTAAATAAATGCATGACAGATGACAGGAAAGTATAATCACTTTTTAAAAATGAATATAAAATATTATCTAAGTATTTTGAAAAATAAAAATCCATAAAACACAACACTAACATCAGATTTGTTCTTTTTTTCCTTTTCTGTACACATGATGCAAAGATAGTAGTACATTAAGTAAGTATATCAATGTCTTACACTACTTAAAAACATCAAGAGAACAAAAAAATAATCAGACACTTAGCATAAACATTAACATCATGCTTAATAACAGATCCTATGGCACTTGGGTTAATTCCTAGTGCTATGAAAGAAAGTATACACATACTTACAGAGAAATAAAAGGACATGTGTCAGTATCGGTGATGCAGTGTAGTTTTCAATATTACTGTATCTCTCTCTCTCCCTCCCTCTCTCTCTCTCTTTCTCACAAACACATACACACAATCAAATACAGAGACAGACAGAGAGAGAGAAAGAAAGAAAGAGAGAAACTGAAAGATGTGTCAGTTTCATACTATCAATGATGCAATGAAATATAATAGGTTTTAGTAATTTGATCACTAACACTGATGCATTTCATTGTCTGTACAGTCATTCATATTACATGTACAGTATTACAATTCACTGAAACAAAACAGGTGAAAAACATATACAAATAAGGCAATAAGAGGAGTTTAACAAGCTCAAACATTACCGAATCGTGAGATATTTAGCCAGGCAAAAATACTTAAAAGCAAGTTGGATCAACTTACAGACCATGTTAAACCAAATGAAATCCTATTATTCAAATAAAATAGTCTTTCAAGGTCTGTCAACATAATGTAACGCTTCTGCCCGCCATAGACAACAGTCGTATTATGCAAAGTCTGAATTCTTACACTCACTGCGCATATGGTGGCCATAAGCTTGTAAAAAAATATGTTCTATTATCCAGCCACATGCATGGCCAGCCTGTCTGGCCAGTGCTCTGCAGATGAATGATAACAACATGGCAATATGAATCTTTTAATTCTTCTGTATGCAACAGATGTGTCAACAAAATCATGCTGAGGCAATGAAACTGCCGAATACAGTACGTTAGTTGGCTTATACTGGTCGAACTTTACGTTTGAATCTGGATGACCAAAACCTTAGCTGAAAGCTAAATAATACATTGCCAGTTGAAGGTGTCTGAAGCTGCTGGACCTTAAGTGTCCTCTTTTCTGCAGCATAAAACAGATAATATGCTGGATAACAGAAGGATGCTCTTTCTTCACGAAACTGGTTCGCTAGGCACTATAGATATATAATTCTTACTCTTAGAGATGAAAAGTACTGGAAAATGAAAAATTGTTTTTGACATGTATGTCGAGCTTTATAGAAAGAAAAGCTGGTGACTCTTTGGAGCTGTTTACACATGCTACGTCAGATGGACTAACAATATTGAAAACCCCTCTGTGGAAGACTGTGCGTGATCTAAGATTTAATTTTTGGCCGTCTAAAGCCTTCTCTGTCTCTTCCTCCCTGCCCAAAACAATCCATAAATTATGCTTGAATAGAATTTATGCACAGAATAAGCTAATCTTCTAATACCAGCCCCGTCTAATTTCAAAATAGTTTGCAAAATTTTGTTAAAAATATGTTCACATTATTTAACTTCGCTTTGTTTCATGAAAGTAATGATCGATGTGAATTTGCAACTAAAAATACAGCAGAGTTGCCAATCATCGATAATCAGGAATATCGTGTATAAAGTGCACATGTATCACTCTGGATGTGACAGTAAACATGCTGTAATATTTTCACTCTGGTATAGGTGAAAAGTAAAGAAAGCGGACCACACGCCCAACTAAATGTCAATGTTTCCCTAATGTCCTATATCCAATATTTTTATTCCCATTTTCCCTTTGTAATAAATAATGTTTCTGCAAAATTCTGATAAAAACTGAAAATTCAAACAAATATTGGGGCTAATTTTCCATGTCCATTAATTTAAAAACAAACTATACTATATTTTTCAATGACCAAAGACCCACCCATTGTGGTTGATATTTTACCGAAGGACATTTCAGCAACTTTCACACATTATATCAACCACCAACAGACCAAATTCACCAATGCCATGAGATAGTTCACCCCAGTCATCGGTACTTGCATAAGCGGGACACGCATAAGACACTTGCATAAACAACATGATTTTTGGGGAACATAATATTTACTATTTAAATATATACATGTAAGCTGGATGACATTCCGCCTAGGCAAGATGATTTGGAGAGATATTTTCGCATCATCCATGTGATTTTTACCAGAAGTTATGAAAATTGTAACTATTATACTCAGTCACAATGCCTGTTTTGCTTTGCCCGCACATGAGACATGAAAGACAGCGTGTCTTGGATGGTCATGGCTGCCACTTTTCAATACTGCACAAAGATCATACATCATTACACAATCTATTATCATGGCCAGATAAGCCCACCCAACGGTCAGCTCTTTCATGACCTCAGTAACTTGTGCAATGAACATCGTAGTTTCATATCTTGTCTCCACCACTAGTCCATGTTTTGTTGTTCACGTAGGGGAGACATCCCTTCCCCTCGTGTATTGTATGAATGCCATTTTACGCATGCCACCTTGTTTGCTCTGGCGTGAACCCTGTTGCTTATCTCTGTCAGAATCCAATTTTATGTAACTTGACCGCAATCCTTGTCTGAATTTCCTTCTTGAACTAGGAATACCTTGAGAAGACTTGCATGTTTCTTTGAAGCGAACTAAAAAGGATTCCGTGCAAATAATGATCAAAATACACATTCTTAAGTCTTCTGAAATTGCAAATAAACTATACTTAGACGTGTATTTCAACAACCAGAATATTCCATTAGTCTTCTCAGTAGCGAAGTTAAAATGAATAAATACCCATTAGACACTAAGAAACCATTTTATGACAGAACCATCCACATATGTGAGATGCCAGAATAAATGGGAAGATTTGTCAGAAATGGAGCCATCCTGTGCAAGCCATCCTGTTTGCGCAGGTTCCACTGTATCTCAAGAGCATATTTACAACAGCACGACAATACAAGTCCTCACAAAAGATGACATTCACCCTCCAGTCCTGACTTAGCACCATGTGACATTAGTTTTGGCTGAGAACTCAAAGGCAGGGAGGAAATTTCACGGAGTTCAAGCCATGAAAAAAGATATAAATTCAGAGCTTTGGGTCTAGGAGACCCCAAAGCTATTGAAAAAGCTTCCAATTACCTTATTTTGAAAGTTATTTCATGAAATTCCAGATATTCCTCAATTACATCACTGCTCATCTTTCAACAGTTCCAAAATTTTTAAATGTGCACGCACATGCTCACAAATGCATGTGCATTTCTAGTCATACGTCCTGGGTCTTACAGACCCCAGACTTTTATAGAGTATTTTAGTCATGTGTCCTGCATTGTCGGCAAGAAAGCTTTTTCCCAATACTTGTTTTACTTGGCAATCTTATGTAAGCCTACAACCTTGACACAGGGAGAGAAAATGCCCATTTGCCTTTTTAATATGAGCTCAACAGTGGAGCTGGTGAGTGCATTGTCTGGACCTGCAGTGTTAGTTGTGCATGTAGTGATGGAAAAGTGGCTGTTCATCACATTCATAACCACAATCATCAAGCAATTGTCAACATCATTAGCAGCATCCCAGATGTGATCATCTTGCACTATCAGTATCATCATCATCACTGCTATCTTCGGCATAACTTGATATAAGCAAGAATTTGGCCTCTAAAGTTTATCATGAGCATAACGCTTTTTATTCAGCAACTCTGCTTTTCTGTTACCATGTCAGTAAAATCTATCCCGGAAACAAGCAGCGCCGCCGAATAGTTGTGGCATTGGATATAGAGGATGTGGGTTCGATCCCTGACCATGGTTGTGTTGTAGATGCCTTGGGAAATAATTTTATTCACATTTTCCTCAGTCCACCCATCTGTAAAATGGGTACCTGGCTATAGGCAGTGAAAGATATTGTAAGAATGCTAGTGATCAGCGCCTATAAATGGCAGTGGCACTGTATGTTCCCCAGGGAGTTGAGAAAGTCCTAGAGTAATCAGGTCTGCCAGGGTAATAATAGCATGAAATCACATGAGCAGGTATTAGCCTGGATAAGACACTTATAAACAACATTATTATTCATTATTATTATTATTCTAAACAAAAAAATATGATAATGTGGTCTTTCTACTTGTTCACTGTATGGCTCACAAGAAAAAACATGAATAGGAAGCATAATGATATTATTTTGCCTAAGCAGTGTTTGATAAAACTCGCTCACGAGAAATACAATCAGCGCACTATGTGTATGGTCATCACAGAGCCACTTCTTACACATTTTACACTGGTGCTGAGTTTTCCTGTATTTTTCATTGAAAATTACCCCATCTTCCTCTTTTCTTCTTTCTCTCTCACTGGGTGCTACTTGGAGTCTGACAAACCCTGTTGCTGCATGTGCTTGTGCTTGGGCTTGGTTGTCCCTCCATTTTATGTCTGGGAAACACATCATCTGGTATGCTTTTGAGAGGTCGAGATATGTTTCTTTGGATGCTTCTTCTTCCGACGACCAAATCCTGAGCAACAGATGAATGAAACAAGCTCCTGTTGTCTTTGTTGGCAAACATGTCTTGTGGCTGGTGGCATCCTGCATCTCAACACGAGGGCAGCAATGCTGACAACATCCAATACATTGTTACTTTTGTACAACAGCATTTGCCATCGCTTTGTCTGTCTCTTAATGGATAGGACTGTAGTCACTTTGTCCATGACATCAACTCCACCTTTGGTTGAGTTGTAACAAGCCACAATCCCTGAATATTTTTTCTTATGATATGAGATACCACTGTCTGAGGCACCATCCTAAAGATGATCACTTTCTATTTGCTTCCAGACTTGTAGCTAAGAAGAGTTACATTCTTTTGGAAAGCAAAGAACGATTCTTATTTCGTCACAGTCGATGATCCCAGGCAGCATGGATTGCTTATTTGGCCCGACAGTTCCGAGAACTGTGATTGCATTTTTCAGCAGCCCCTTTGAAAATTCCATATCCACAAAGAACTTGTCACATGTGATGTTTCTCCTACTACCGAAGTAATGAGTAGCCAGGATTGTGGCAATGCTCTGATCAGCATGTTTCAGGGGTAACTCAGGAAGGGAATTTCTTCAAGAGGATTAAAGATCCCTGCTACTGCACACCAAAATTTATTATTTCCATACTTGCCCAGCTTTGGGAGCATGTGTTGGAGAAACCTGCATCATCACCTTCATGCCACTAACTGCTCATCAGTGGTAATGAACGGCCGCTGTACCTAGCACCTCTTCAGGCTGGAGTTGAAGTCATTCAGGAAATCCCTGAAACGATCTTTCTCTTGCCTGGCAGACCACGCCTCCTGTCTTCAAAACGAGGCATTGTTGAGAGTTCAAGAACTATATTTCACCCTGGTACTGATCTCACAAAATTGTTGCCATACAAATTGTCCCATATCAGTGTTGTCATGAGGTTCTGCTACATGGTGCCCAGGTTGATGATACATCCAGTGAGGCCATCCATTTCCACAACACCTTATTAGTTGGATTCCAAACCTCACCAAGACTTCTTGCACCTTCTGCACTGGTGAATTTTGCCATTTGTGGTATCATATAGTCTAGCTGTCAATGAGTAGATAGGATACTGTTGCAGGAAAGTACACAGAGGCACAGTTAATGGCATAAGTGATGGGAGTCTGACAATGTTCTTTGCCGCTAGCATTTTCATCACAGGACTCCACATGATGTCTTTCCTAATCATCATTTTCACTGTTGCCTGAGCTGGGGGCATGGAGACATTCTCTGCAGAGCTTTCTCCTCTTTGAAGTTGGAGAGGTTGCAGTTCTGTAACCATCTCCCTCTTCCACTGAATCATTCCCTGTGTGTCTTTACATCAAGACAATATCAACTTGAAGTTGGGATTTGTCCTTCCAATCTGCTTGCTCTTGATCATCAGTGAGCATTATTCATTTATAAATGTTCTGGTTGTCCATCTGAGGAACAATGTTGCAGATCAGCAAAATATGGAGGAGAGGGGGGAGAGATGGACAGAGAGAGAGAGAGAGATGGACAGAGCATTGGGCGTTGTAATGTTAAATTGTTATATTGCGGATATCAATCATACTCAATCAATCATTACAAACACGTGACATCAAACGTCAAGAGCTCTTGCTTCTGCATCAACCTCAACTGTTACAGCCCCCGATGTCCTTTAACACCTTTTAGTGATGCGAATGTTCAAACAAGCAGTTCTGACTTCTGACTACATGTAATAATTCCTCCCCCTCCTCTTCTCCACTCCTTCATTTCTGAAGACAGATGACCACAGGTGCTGGCCAGTCAACCGCTGTGGACACAAGAATGCTCACAGAACTTTATGTTATCCAGCTTCTCTCAGTTCCTTAGGACTATTATAACTATTTCTACTACCACCACTACTACTATTACCACTACTACATCTACTACTGCTGCTACTACTAACAATTATAATAGTAATAATACTGTAATAATAATAATAGTAATAATAATAACAATGGTGATAATAGTAATGATAATCATGATTATTGTCATACTCACCTCTCTCTGAATAATTTTGTTGTCATCACAAAAGAAAACACAGAAATTTGTCAAAATGTCAAGCATCTTCAAAAACAAGGCAGAAACTGACCATGAACTGTTACGGACGGCGGTCAAGTCTTAAAGCCCAAGAGAGATACGCACATGCACATGATATTTACTATGCACTATTATTACTAAACCTTAATGCCACCTATGGAGTCTCCAACAGTCCCTTTTGAGGCACCGCCTGCTTAGCAAAGTCATTGTACAATTAGTAGTCAGAGATGGGACCATCCTGCAGCAGTCAGTATAATGGAAAATTATTATTAAGGCGCGAGTCTCTCAGTGCAGACGAAAGAGATAATTCCTCTTTAAAAGGGTGGTGTCAGCTAGACCCAGGACATACAGCTAGGGGTATCCATATAAATTCCTCTCCAGGAGTGTGGTGTCGATTGGACCCCAGGACGTATGGGTAGGGATATCCATATTTAAAATTCTTCTTTAAAGAGTGTGGTGTCAGATAGATCCCATGACGTACGCCATGCATAGTTTTCAGCAAAGTATGGTAAAGGTTAAACCATATGTCCTTAACAGTATCATAGTGCCTTTCAGAAACTGCTCACAAGGCTGGAACTTTGTGCAAACAGTGGTAGCTTGTCTTTAAGAATGTCTGAAAATTTGAAGTCCTTAGCATATTCATCTCTTATTCAATACACTGTCAGAGCTTAGTTATGTCTCAATGTCTGAAAGACATTTTGTGACCATGGAAAACAGTAGATAGTCTAGATTTGGCCTAGTAAAAAAGGCCTCTTCACTAATACTTTGTTTTGTAATTTTGAATTCATGTGTGTAGAATTCTAACACACTTCAAAATTTTCTTTGCGATTTTTAGGGCTGTAGTGCACTAGGATAGTTTCTCAAATCTGCCATTGATAAAAATAGGTCTCTGACATGGTTATTGCTGTTTGGAAACCAGTCTCGAGCCTCAGGGGTGAGATCTCAATCTCTTGGAGATTAAATTTTTAACATGGCAATCTGCTTTGAAAATGAAAGCTGAAACTGTTGGAGGATTGGTCCCTCTTTTATCAGATAGGTGCAGGTAACTCCACACAGAATACATGTTTTTTGCCTTTTTTACCTTAAGTGTTGAGAAACCTGTCCATCAAGGATACAAATGTCATCCTGGGTCCAGGAGCCTCGAAATGTTTCAGTAGTTTGTCCTGACCCTGGGTCCCTATGCCAATTCACAGATACAGTGGAACGCACTTAATATGGACATGCTTTGTACATAAACACAGGTATTGAGTCCAGTATTTTTGGTACCGATTTTTTCTTCTCTAAGGGTAGGTCTATGGTTAATATGAAGGCTATATATCGTCGGTCAGCCGATGAAATCATGAATTCCACATTTTTACCCAAATTGACTTTTTTATATTGGTCAACTCTCCAAAGTGTAATACATCTCACAGAACCCTGGGTTTCTTATCTCAATCCAAAAGGAAAAATTACACAATCAACAAAACGTGAAAAAATGCCAATTGCTGAATATGTTCTGATGAAATTGTGCATTCCACAAACGGCTGAACAGGTGTGAGATTCACAATTTCATCAGCAGCCTCAGAGCTTGTCAGTCTGTCCTTCGGGGTCGTGAAAGCCATTCCGGGCGCTTATTGTTCATAGTCAGTGTCTTTGATATTGTGCCCAATTCATGATTATCAATGGAGACCACCTTGTTCCATTGGTAAAGAGGCGTTTAATATGAAACTGACGTGCTATGATGGCTACTGTGACAGGAGGGACTGACGACAAAACTCTAAATAAATGTCAAACTTTACCAGTTCGTTTCTGGTAAAGTTGGCAAAGAACACGAACAATGCCAATATTACTTTTGCTCTCTGGAATGACCCCGTGAAAGTGATATTCTTGATGCAAATATCACAGTTCATATATCAAGATAGTTTTATATGTTGCATTTTTTTTTCTTTTGTGTTCCTCTTTAGGTAGCTTTTTCTGTTGACTAGTGGAAGTGTTGCTTATAAATGAGTTGTATCCAATTTCAGAGATCTAATGTTTCCATTCTTTCCTATGACCAAAGTACATAATTATCGACAATATAATTTAGCTCGTCTCATTAATTTTAAGGGCATTAATGTCAATGTCTTTGAACTGATATCCTAGTGATCTGTACCTATGGATCATAGTGAAACTTTTGCATAGCATTTTTCCACATTCTCTCTCTTTCTTTCTCTCTCTCTCTTTCTCTCTGTATCATGTATGTTTGTTGGGGCAGGGGCTGGGTTGGGGGCGGGGATATACGTTTGTGCATGTGCCTGATTGTATACATGTTTGTGTGATTGTGTATCTATAATGGCACGCAGTTTTATTGTATTATTTGTTTGAATAGAAATTGATAGCATGCATGTTGCTTTAGAAATTAGATGGCTCCTTCCAACCATACTTAGTTATGGTTTGATTACAGTTAAGTGTGATTATTGGCGATTCATTGATTTTTTAGTACGAGAATCAGCCTTGAGTCAGGTAGATTTGGAAATTGCAGCATCAAGAAGTCAGACCTCTGAATAAGATCCAGTGCTCCAACTAGTGGTATCTCCACCAAATACTTCAGTTGTTCAACTCTGCCTTCCTGATTCTGAATAATTAGCGAAAACAACTTAGAGCCTTAAAGCCTCTGGCATGAAGTCAAGAAGCATTGAAAATTCCAGCATCAAGAGGTTAGACCTCGGATCAAGATCCATTGTTCCCAACATCACACAATGACACTGCTGAAGACAAAAACTTTGTGAGAGTGGATTGTCATACACATCATGGAATGGGACTGAAAAGAAAAGAGAAAGAACTAAAAACAAGTTGCTCTCTGTTGTCTGAAGAAGACAGGCAAGCCATCTTTAACTATGTTTGGCAACTGACACGGGAAGAGAGGAAGAGCTATGTAAACGGCCTCCTGGCAACAGAGGCGCCAAAACAGTTGAGGATCAAGTCATAAGAGTCACACATGGGCTTATCATAATTATCAAGAAGTATGACCAGAGAATCTAGGTTTGCAAGGACATGCAATGACTGGATAGACACAGCATTTTGTGCAAGCCACTCTGGAAGAACCCAAACTCCCTGGGTGACTTAACAATCCTCACTACTCAAGATGTGATGAAGATAAGAAGTTTTTGGCTCACTTTTTAGATAGATTACCAAATCTACCCTCTCATTACCATCGCCAAAGCTCTGGAAACTTAATTTGGAACCGTGTCTCCGCAGTCTGGCACATCTTCACCGATTCTAATTAAACAACCTGCTCAGAGCAAGGGATGCAAACATTAGCAAATGATGTCCATGGTGATGTTGGAAATTAAGAATATGTCCCTTTTCAAGCCGAAAAAGGATAGGTGTGACACCTGTGTGAGCTTCAAGTCTGAAAACAGGGGGAAGACTGAGTGGAAAGCTCATACATATGGCTGAAAAGACATGAGCTGAAGAAAATCATGCCATGGACAAAAGCTCAGCTCTAGAACAACAGAAAGTTGAGGTGGTTTGCATGGATCTGCAGGGCAACATGTTGCTCCAGCAGTCAGTGCCTCAAGCTCCTACTTCAAAACTAATTTAGCAATTCACAGTATCACAATTTACAACATGACGACATGCAATGCTGTTTGTTATGTCTGGTATGAGGCTGAAGGGGCACTTACTGCCAATGAATTTACCAGTTGTGGCAGGGACTTTCTTTTAAACTACACTCATGCCCGAAATATTATCATTTACGGTGATGGGTATGTTTATCAGGACAAAATTCAGTCTTGTCAAGCGCTTTGAGGATATTTTTCACCAATAGTGGAATATAAATCCACACAAATATTTGATCAAAGGACATACCCACATGGAGGTGCATAGAATGCATAGCGTGACTGAGTGCCGCCTTGACAAAACCTAATCTCTAGCTAAATGGACTATTTAGCTATTTACTGGACTGCTAGGATCAATCCAAGGCCATACATTGTCTCTGAAAATTCCAAACAGCAAATTCAGTGACTTACAAAGCCTGAAAGCAGTTATCCCGAGTGAATACCACCAGCTCTATGACAATCTTCCTCACTGAAAGGAAAAACTGTCATTCAAAGAAATGCATCGAGTAACATTCTTAGAATAATTAGATCTGACTAATGATGAAGCTGTTGTCTTTAGTACGAGAGAGAGAGAGAGAGAGAGAGAGAGAGAGAGAGAGAGAGAGAGAGAGAGAGAGAGAGAGAGAGAGANAGAGAGAGAGAGAGAGAGAGATTAAAGTGAGAGCAGCTATAATTTTTGTTCCTAATTTAATATGGAATTTTAAATTTCTTAAACATGTTTTGTGCCTCAGGTTTATAGTCAATAACCCAAAATTTTGAATCAAAGTAAAGGAAAAGAATAATGAGAGAGAGAGAGAGACAGAGAGAGACAGGCAGACAGACAGACAGAGTGACAGAGAGAGATAGAGAGAATCAGCAAGAGATACCGGGAGAGAAAGGGAAAGAGTAGATCTTATGATTTCGGTTTTTTTTTTCGTTTTTTTTTTTTAAATGCATCTCATTATTCTTAATGTGTAATTGGTGTTGTACCATTACTCACTGTGTTACTGACATTACTACATACAGTAAAGCGAACCCAGTCTCGTCCATTTATACAGTCAAAATACAATCATGCTGTGGTCGTGAATACAACAGGGAATTTCACAATTTGGAATGATCAACTCATGAATTCCACCTGACTGTGGAATTCAAGATTTGATTAGCCAGGATTCGATCTGTGCAAATTGTGATTTGCAATTTATCAATATATTCATGTATTCATAATCGGTGAAAAATATTTCACACATAACATGTCTAAACTAATACAACAACATTATGTGGTTAAATTCGTTATGTTAATGCAAATCGCTAAATAAATACGTTTTTTGTTTCTCCTGTAAAATTTGTCTTATGTGGAAGTCACTATTTCATTTCATCAGCTGGCTGACGATATATCTGTTCATAATAAATACAGTTTTGGTTGGTCCTGCCATGAACAGATTATCTGTGCTCCACTGTATTTGTAGCGTTGTCTTTCTTGTTCAGAGTTTTGTTAAAAACTCTTTTTAACAGATTTTACACTGAATGATGAGTCTTGACAACCCCCGAAATAAGAACATACTAAAGAGGGATTATTTTGATGGGACAGGAAGAATTTCATTTGGATTATTTACCCCTAATCCTACCCCTACCCTTACCCCTAACCCTACTCCTAACCCTCAGGGGTTGTTGCCTGCGGAAATCTTGCCCTTTTCTCTAATTGTTAATCTAATCTAAGACAATGAGCTGCCTCAATAATATATGAGAGCAGTACTGTCTTGGAAGTATCACCACTAAAAGTAAATCAGCAGGATCACTGGGTCAGTAGTTCTGGCAGGGGCTAGTCTAGATTCCTAACCAAGTGCGATGCTACATTATGTTATACGAAATACCTCAGCTCGCTCAATGGTTGCTGTGGGGAAGACGTCTATCTCTATAACTTTGTCCCTCAGAAACTTCCACTGAACATTGGCTGCAATTTCACTCGTCAGACAGCTTATTGTTTGCTGAATGAATTGATGGTCATTCATGTTTATGCTTCAAAAAGACAAATTCGAGGAAACAATCCACGCACTAAATGTAGTCTCTAGGTCTCACCAAGCCCAAGGTAGACGACCAGGAAGATAATTTCTAAAATTGGCAGAGAAGAAGATAACCGGTGTACGGTGTTGCCAGATCTCGAAATAAAAAACCGCCAACACAGGGTGAAAAAATACCCCCCCAAAAATAATCAAACCGAAGCCGAAAAATAGCCAAAAAAAAAAAAACATTNCCAAAAAAAAAAAAAACTTTCCACTACCCTTCTACTGAGATTTTATAGTGCACTACAGTCGCGCACACAACGCTTTTCTGATTCAGCACATTTTTCATAAAAAAGTGCAAACCATAGTGTTGTGCGGCGCGCATTTTTCCTAATGTGTATGATGATGTTAGGAAAACTTTATCTTAAGATACAGTCATAGTTATTGCTACACCATCAGATTTCACGCATGTATCTACTAGACAGCAGTATTTACAAAGGCATTTTGTATTTCGACTCGGTTCAATTATTTTTACATCTATTTGAGAGACAGCTCTCTCCTTCAATTCCACGTTATTTTTAAGGCATAAACTAAAAAAAAAAAAAAAAAAAAAGTTANAAAAAAAAAAAAAACTCCACTATGTGCACTAATGTTTCTCAGATTATCGTGAGAAATCTGGTAGTGGCTATATTCTGAGATAAATCTTTCCTAAGATCAATACCCACAATAACAAACAATGCACTATTCAGCACTTTGGGACACAGTTTTCCATGCAAAATGTAATGAGTTAAAAGAGAACAGTGCACCGCAGTAATGAGCTATAGTCTACAATGGAAGGATAGTGGATCCCTTTAATTCTCTAGGGGTGCAGGTGTGGGAATCAGAACAAGGCCTTTAGCATGTACAAGAATTAAATAGCCTGGACACAACATATCATGAGACTTAATGTATATCTATTCACTGTAAAGTATCCAATGTCAAAGCCAGGTTACTTTTAAAAAGAAAATACAAATTCAAAGGAAAATCTTGGTGTTGTTTTTCCCGCTTGGGCAAAGAAAATTTGCCATGTGACATGATATAATCACGATTTAGTTGAACAGCCATGATCACGTATGAACTAAATTCTTGAAGATCATTAAGAATTTTGAGAATATGTAAATGACAGTACAAATTCATTTACAGTACAGACAATCAGTCGTGATTTGAAAAGAAAGCATTAACTTGATATTAGAATGTAATTTTTAGTCCCTGACTATCTGGACAAGTAATCTCAAGTGACATCTTCATGAAATTGAGCAACACCTATCAGCCAAACCTGCAGATGGGTTTGAAGATAACAATCCAACAAATTATGTTGTTATTTATATATGTACTTTTCTATCCAAAAACTAATATTGTTGTTTTTTTTTCGTGTTGCCATTGATTATTAATTTAATTTGTCACCTAGCCAGTAAGCAGCCAAAAAAAAAAAAAAAAATTGATAACCCACCATGGGCAAAATTTCCCCGCCAGGACTTTCAAGACACAGCCTTGTTTGGCTATAAAATAACCAACCTGGCACTATTGCTATTGTATTCGATCAAAAACGTTCTTCAAAAAAATATCGAACACAAAATTGGTCTACTCAATACTAAATGTGGTCATATTTTTTAGTGGCCCTTCTACTAATAATCTTCTTTCCCACGACCGTTGTATACAGTTACAAATATTTCACATATCTCAACAAAAACTTACAATCCCTAGAGCATGGAATTATATACATACATGCATTATAAAATTGTCTCCTATTGGATCTGCCTTAGATAATGAAGATCATTCACTGATCAGTTGTAATAATATTAAATCTCTGAATGAGGAGTTGAATTACATATCCATCCATAGCTGGAAATGCTAATAAGCTTAATGCAGCTTTGAAAAAAAACATACACATGGTATAAACCAATATTTCTCTTAACATGGAAACAGCGAATATTCTTTACGGCGATTACAAGTATTTCTTAGAAAATGACTATTGACCCGTTGTGCGTCGTAATCATGAAAAAGTAACCAGGAAGTTGTTGCCGTTGCGCCTCAGTCAACAATGTCGAACTGACGTCTAGATCTAAATCTATAGAGACAGTCTTGTGTATAGAAGTTTGCAGTCGATATTCATAAATAAAGTTTTAGTTTTAAAAAACGACAGTCGTCAACAACGGGATCTTATCTGTACCTGCTTGGAGAAATTATCTCCTTCGACGTCTGAAGCTAGTGTGTGGATTGCTTATCTTTCTGAAGCACGAAGATGAATGACCATCACTTCATTCAGGAAACAGTTAGCTGTCTGATGAGTGAAATTGCTACCAATGTTCAGTGGAAGTTTTTGAGGAACAGGATTATAGAGATAGACGTTTTTCCCACATCTACCATTGAGCGAGCAGAGGTATTTCCTATGACATAATGTAGTGTCACACTGGGTCTAGAATGCGGGTGGTTAAATAAAACTACTTCTAAACAGTAATTAAATACACGCAGATAACATTTTTTACAACAACAACAACAAAAGAGATGGTATTACTTTAGTAGTAATTATTACGTTACTTGCAACTACTTGTCAACCACTGTACTTTGACGATTTAGAGTTGCTGGTTGTTTTACCGCCAGANATACGAAATACCTCAGCTCGCTCAATGGTTGCTGTGGGGAAGACGTCTATCTCTATAACTTTGTCCCTCAGAAACCTCCACTGAACATTGGCTGCAATTTCACTCGTCAGACAGCTTATTGTTTGCTGAATGCACTGATGGTCATTCATGTTTATGCTTCAAAAAGACAAATCCGAGGAAACAATCCACGCACTAAGTGTAGTCTCAAGACTAGTTCTAGGTCTCACCAAAGTAGACGACCAGGAAGATAATTTCTAAAATTGGCAGAGAAGAAGATAACCGGTGTACAGTGTTGCCAGATCTCGAAATAAAAAACCGCCAACACAGGGTGAAAAAATACCCCCAAAAATAATCAAACCGAAGCCAAAAAATAGCCCCCCAAAAAATAGCTTTCCACTACCCTTCTACTGAGATTATAGTGCACTACAATCGCGCACACAACGCTTTTCTGATTCAGCACATTTTTCATAAAAAAAGTGCACACCATAGTGTTGTGCGGCGCGCTTTTTTCCTAATGTGTATGATGATGTTAGGAAAACTTTATCTTAAAATACAGTCATAGTCATAATTATTGCTACACCATCAGATTTCACGCATGTATCTACTAGACATTAGTATTTACAAAGACATTTTATATTTCGACTCGGTTTAATTATTTTTACATCTATTTGCAAAAAAAAAAAACAACAAAAAAACTCCACTATGTGCACTAATGTTTCTCAGATTATTGTGAGAAATCTGGTAGTGGCTATATTCTGAGATAATTTTTTCCAAAGATCAGTACCCACAATAACAAACAATGCACTATTCAGCACTTTGGGGCACAGTTTTCCATGCAAAATGTACTGTAAATGAGTTAAAAGAGAACAGTGCACCACAGTAATGAGCTGCAGTCTACAATGGAAGAATAGTGGATCCCTTTAATTCTCAAGGGGTGCAGGTGTAGGGATCAGAACAAGGCCTTTAGCATGTACAAGAATTAAATAGCCTCGACACAACATATCATGAGACTTAATGTATTTCTATTCACTGTAAAATATCCAATGTCAAAGCCAGGTTACTTTTAAAAAGAAAATACAAATTCAAAGGAAAATCTTGGTGTTGTTTTTCCCGCTTGGGCAAAGAAAATTTGCCATCTGACATGATATAATCATGATTTAGTTGAACAGCAATGACCACGTAAGAATTAAATTCTTGAAGATCATTAAGAATCTTGAGAATGTGTAAAGGACAGTACAAATTCATTTACGTACAGACAATTAGTCATGATTTGAAAAGAAAGCATTAACTTGATATTAGAATATAATTTTTAGTCCCTGACTATCTGGACAAGTAATCTCAAGTGACATCTTCATGAAACTGAGCAACACCTATCAGCCAAAACCTGCAGATGGGATTGAAGATAACAATCCAACAAATTATGTTGTTTATTTATATATGTACTTTTCTATCCAAAAACTAATATTGGTGGGGGTTTTTTTCGTGTTGTCATTGATTATTTATTTAATTTGTCACCTAGCCAGTAAACAGCCAAAAAA
>JAWQUT010000221.1:1201915-1214900 GCA_033807755.1 Ellobium chinense
ATACCCTCGAAAATATTCTGAACTCTCTCCCACCATTTGTTCTCTCACTTTATATTAATTTCTTTCTCTTCACTCATTATATTTGCTGCAGTGAGTGTGAATAGATTATACTTTCTTGTTCTCTTATCACAAAACACAATTTGGGTCCCATGTATGCATGTCTATGTTATGACTTTGTTTACAGCTAATATGACAGAAAATTAGGTAATAAGACTATCTACACCACGGCAAAACAAACCAAAACAGGTGTGAAACAGGAAAAAAAGGCAGCTTCATTAATAAACAGTAGTAAATAACCTGGTCAGATCACGTGAAGCAGCAATCTTATCATAATGAAGTATATGCAGCTGTCTTCAACGAAATGAGAATAACAATTCTAGCATGCCATTTGTAGCCATCCAAGTTTAAAGAAAAAAAAATGCAGGGAACATTTAATATGCCTCTCACAAGAATTTGACACTTTCTGGACAGGACAAAGCATAGCACAGACTACACTCTTGTCACCACCTTACATATTCTGCCCAACTGCCATAGTAATTGGATGGGATGTATAGAGAATGGGAAGAAGAAAGGAGAAACAGAAATGCCCCAAGGTGACAGAACAGAAGAACTTAGTATGAAGGAAAAAAAAAAGACTGAAAATTATTGGGGCGTGATTGCTGAACAGTGATAACAGAATTTCGGACCCAGAGACAGAAAGAAAGAGCCAGTGAGAGAATGAGAGACAAGGGGAAAAGAAAGGAGCCACCAATTTTTTTTTTTTTGCCCAACCATTGCACTGATATAAGATTCCCAATTACATATGGCTCAAACCTAGTTTCACCTCACCCTTAAATAATACTGATTGAAATTAATTAGGATTAGCAAACTCTGATGGCAGTTTTGTTGGCCCAGGCCAGTCATTACATTACTGCATCTTATTGCCACTTTGTTTCACGTAAAAGCACTAACGTAATAGTCTCCGGTTGATAACTGAAACTCGGATGAAGGAAGAATCAATGAAACTTCCACTTTTCCCTTAAATTTCTCTCTTGCCAGTGAAACGTTCACGTGTTACTGAGGGTCCTATGAAATTCATAAGCAAATGATTGAATAGAGAAGGCATTTGAATGTGGATTTTCCTCATTTATATATATCAACTGGAATTTTAATGTTAAGTGCTGTGGTGGAAAATAAAGTGTACAATATATATATATATATATACAGGGTTGCAAAAAACTCCTTTTTTTAGTAGTTGATTAACTACAAATTACTTGATCACAAAAGTAATTTCACTACTCTAAAACTACTTTCTATAATTTGGTATTCTCTACTTTACCATTACTTTTCAAAAAGTACTCACTACTTTTTTCACTACTTTTATCACCTTATATAATATATGATTATGAAAAAAAAACATGAATGATTCATGCAGTTAATTAAAACAATGTCATTGTTTTACAGAATAACATTTATTCATTAAAGACATAGAAAAGGAAAAATGAATAACAAATATCAACAGTTGTTGTACATGTACAGTATTTCAGAACTACTCAAAAGGGGTCTTGCCAACGGGGCGATTGAAAGGCGGTCNCTTAAATTTCTCTCTTGCCAGTGAAACGTTCACGTGTTATTGAGGGTCCTATGAAATTCATAAGCAAATGATTGAATAGAGAAGGCATTTGAATGTGGATTTTCCTCATTTATATATATCAACTGGAATTTTAAAATGTTAAGTGCTGTGGTGGAAAATAAAGTGTACAATATATATATATATATATATATACACATATATATATATATATATATATATATATATCACTCTCTCTCTCTCTCTGTATGTATATATATATATATGGAATGCTTGCAAATAAAGTGTACTATATATATATATATCACTCTCTCTCTCTCTCTGTATGTATATATATATATGGAATGCTTGCAAATCCGACATGTCTCTGGCTCCTTTCCAAAGGCAGGACATTATTTTGTTTTTAAAAAGTGGAATCACTGTCCTCTCATTTTGTGTCTTTCCGAAAGAAACAGTTTTTTAAACAACGCAGTTAGAAAGGAAGAAAATATGAACCTCTTTTTGTCTTAGAATCACATTTATGATATCAGTTTGGCAAATACTGAAATAATCTTTGCTGGTAATGCACTGGGTGTGACCTACATAGCTTATGAAGGAGTGTGGCACAACTTTCATGCCATGTTACTGCTCACAAACATGTGATAAGGCATTGATAAGGGGTAACAGATAGCTATTCCCCAATTCCAGTTGGTCTCATAACACAAAACCAGTCAAAAACCAAGCGTCCATCACCACACAATAGCTAATACTGTGGTCTGTCCAGACAACCCCATCCAATTGCTCTAGTACGGATGAGAGGAAATTTTTAAAAGTCCTACCTGCATCGGTAACAGATAAAATTTTCATTTTTCTCAATAAAAAGACAACATCAAATTTCATGCACACTGAAACAGTCAATTTCAAGTATGTATAATTGCAATTCAGATAACCGCAACTTCTGCTTAGTTACAGCATCTTCCTCAAAAAAAAAAAAAAGTTAAATTCCATAGAAGAGTCACTTTTAATCACAACTTCTTCCATGCTCCTCAGGTGTTGCAATTGCTTTTGCTTGAGGAGAAAACAGTAATATTTTATCTGGCATCAGTGAGATTTCTCAACATAAAGCATTTTCAATAAACAATTCATTCCCTTGTTGAAGTCTGCTAAAACATACCTCAGTAGGACGTTTGGAATAGGCTTTCTCATATTTTGAGGACTGGCTGGCTGAAGAAAAAAAAAAGATTTTAAAAAAATTTAATGTGAAATTGACACATCTATCTATTCTTCTGTAATGGCAAAAAGCAGACCTTTGATCCAGTGATTTCTCCAGGTCATACGAGTTGAGGAGACATTTCCCCTTCCTTATAAATTTGAAAGGGGATTTGTAAATTTTTAGACAGATTTTAGGATTTTCTCAACTTGGAGTCCTGGAAAGAAAAGGAGATCACTACAAGTTCAATGTATTTCTAGGGGAGATTTTGAAATTTAAAGGGTAAACTGCATGATCATATGGTCTGGAGAAATCACTACTGATCTCAGCCAGATATCATGCAACCTTCTCTGTATTTAATGTTCGCAAGACATACAAGTGTGTAATTCATAACTTGAATAAACCAATGGTCATAAGATGAGCCTGTGTTCAAGTTCACTGATTTGTAAGGTTTGTTTTCATCAATCTGAAAACACAATTATAATGACAGATGTGATCATTTTATGATGGTGACTACACTGAAACCTCGTTATACCGCCAAGTAAGGGGCAAACAGAAAAATGGCGGTATAACGAGAATGGCGGTACAACGAAAAAAACCATGTAGAACGAGGGAAATAAGTAATTTACCAACACTGGACTGGCTAACATGTCTAAAATAATGCAGTTATCTCCCTTTAAAACAATAGCGGTAAAATTAAAAACAAGCAAGAACTAGGCTAAGGATTGGAAGCGTATGTGTCAAGTTGGAGAATGATAAGAAAAGAAGTTGACTACTACACATTACATATCCGGGTCGGAGAATCACACGAGTGCTAGACCTACGTCATAGATCAATGTGTGCTGTTTGCATCCTAGGCCTACCCCGCGACCGGTGCGAACCAGTTGAAGCATCACCTTGCGGGCGCTTACCTTCGTTCGCAAACTCTCTAGTCCTATTGAGCGAGAGGAGATTGAACTGTGACCCGTCTTTCCCACTGCATGCCCCATCAGTAGGCCTATCAGGACTTCGCTTCCAAAAAGCCAAGAGTGTGTAGTAGGATTGGTGTTTGAGTAACAAGCACAGACTGTGGCGTCAAGTGATGTTCCGTCTATTAGCTGGATTTAGGTAGAGGTGGGGAGTGGGGGTTAAATTTAAGTTGGCAGTATAACGAGCAATATTTACTATACTCAAGTTATGAATGTAACAGTTAAACTGTTGGCGGATGGCGGATGGCGGTATAACAAGATTTTTAGTGACTTTGTATAGGTGTCAGATCCGTTCCACGGCGAAAAGCTGGCGGTATGCGGGAATGGCGGTATAACGGGTGGCGGTATAGCGAGGTTTCACTGTACTTTGATTGATATGACTAATTCAATTCAAGAGCACTTATGAATTTGGAAAGGAAAGGGGGAGGGGGTGAAGATGATGAAAATTAAAAAATATGTTAACATACTACACATGTAATGTGCCCTGTATATTCAATGAGTCAGTACGTTCTCAGATGGCCAGTTCAGTAAGGGCACCATTCCTCTCTTCCTCCTTGTAACTGTCAGAAAGCAGGTGAAGTTGTGATGCTACCAAAGACCAGATGTGGCAGAGCTTGATGTCATCTGCTGTCTTTTGAAGGCCAAACTTTCTTTCAAAACGATTGTTCATGCTAGTCTGTTTTGACTTTTTAAACAAAATTCCTAATAAGTTTATGTGGCTTCCAAGCCACTTTAAGTTCTATAATCATGTTTTTACAACGCATCAGCTGATTGGCAGTTTATGGTATAAGATTCTACTCATTTAACGGAGAAATAAAGTTCATGTCTTCCATGTAAGACAAGCCCCAACTGCTAAAGGCTGCAGAGATTTCAAACAACTGTCACAATATTTGGAGGGACAGTAAATTATCAATCTACAGAGTTTCTATGCAGTATGAAATGTTTCATTTAAGAAATTTAGCAAAAATAGAGTACCAATATAAACAATGTGAGCACATTCAAATAGTGATGTGTCCAACGACTCCCTTCCTTTTATACCCCTGGCAGGCCTTTAAGTATGCATTATAACCTAAAATAGGTAGAGTCACCCAGCCGCTTACCGGCCGTTGCCGAATACTGGCCAACTGTCATTTGATCTCGTTTTATGCAATAACCGCGTTGATTAGGTGCTCTTTGTTTGGACATGCGCATTTTTTGTTTATCCTTCCGAAATCCGCCATCGAGAAAGTGCCCATTCAAGCCCAGAATAGCCGTTTTCAGCCCAAAACCCTAGACAAGTAAGTCTGTCCGCCATTTGCAATCACTAGCAATAACCTAGATCGTGTTAGCCAATAAGCTTTTATCAGTCCTATTTTCGGCACATTACACTGACAGCTAGCCAATAATGTTTCTGCATTGTGTAGCATTTGCCCCACTTAGGTTGTGGGGGGGGTGGCCGGTAATGGGAAAACGTTTTTGGCCGTTGTTGTCCTTTACCGACCAGAGAAAAATATTCACTCACTGTCATATTATATTCTAGTCTGTGTCAATGTATTTAATGAAAGTTGCTGATTATTACTGAAATTTGAAGTTTCAGAATTAAAAATCCCAAGACATTGAAAAATAAACAATACATTAGCAAATCATTAGAGCATCACCCCAACCCCTCCCCCTACCTGTGGAGATGGAGGTGGGCACATCTGTAATCAATTAAACAAGAACACATTACTTTGTTATTAAATTAATTACTATTACATTTGAAGGTCAAAATATTATTTCTCAATACAATTTAGCCACAAAAGACGATAATCAAGCACAGTAGCACATTTTAAGATGTTCAGGTGGAGTGGCCGGTATGGGGAAAGCAGTTGGCTGGTATGGGGCAAAGGGGTGACAGGCCGGCCGATAAGGGGCAAAAGTGGTGCCAAAAAAATTTCCTCTTTAGCCACTCTTATTTCAAGCTGCAATATTCTAAAGTAGTAATCACCTGTTACCGGCCACACATGACATTTATTTTACGATATAGTTAGCGACAACACGTCCTATTTACCGCAGATAGTTACATTTTGTCACCCGCTTCCGGAAACAAGCCTTAAGCGGTCGGTAAGCGGCTGGGCGACTCTAATCTTTAAGAGAATACTAACAAACCTTGTATACTGCCCTGAACTTCTGCTCCTACAAATGGCACTGGCATAGCAATGTGGTCCTGGGTTGGCGACCTGATTTGCTCTATTGTCGAGAGGTGAGCCTGAGGCTGCGAGTTTCTAGATGCATCACCAGTAATTGATTGATACTGACATGGCTGAGCGATGGTGGAGGAATATAATAACCCAGAAGATGGTGCATTTGTTTCTGGAAATCCTGACTGTGGTTCTCCTGGAATTCCCCTGCCAGAACCAGATAACTGTGTGAATCCTGTAGAGGGGACTCCAACCTCTTCATATGTGTTAGGTAAAGGAGGAATACTGAGTGTAGGCTGTTTCATTTCCAATTCTTGGGCAACGTATGGAGGCTTTAGGGATGTGGTGCTTTGTGTGTTACCTAAGCTGTTCATGGGGTGCTGCAAGTCTGAAAATTCTGAGGTGTTTGACCATGCTGTACCACTCAAGATTGTGGGACTTTTAGGGAAAACTTTGGTCTTAGAACTGCTGTTGACTACACGACAATGCATGCTCTGGCTAGGTTGTTCCCATTGCCCAGATGGTGTGCTAATTTGTGACCTCTGTGAAATAGTGGTTGTTAATGACTGTTGCTGAGGGCTAGGTCTACCACTTTCTTGAGCAATCTGAAATAGATAAAATCATGGAAATTGCACAAGCCAGTAGTTTTTTTCTGGTGTCAACTGTATTGAAAATCACTGATTAAAACTTACACTACTTACAGAGCTACAGAAGAACAGAAGCAGATTCATTTACTCACTTGATAAAATTTGAGAGCGCCTTTGACCCTTTAATTATCAACCTAGGTACCCTTTTTCTTTAGTCTGAATAGGTTTGTGACACCTATTAGAAGGGCAAATCACTCATAGTGTACAACCCAATTAATCCGCTAATATATAAAATCCCCCTTTTTTGGGGCCCTGCCAGACAGTGTTAGGGTGTAGAATTATGTAAAATGACCTGTGATCTAAGTAAAGCATCCAATTTTTAAGTTTCAGGTACAATTTGAGCCTTCTAGATAAAAAAATAAAATGTATTTGCACGCAGTCAAAATCAGCCAAATGAAAAATTGGGGACCAAGTCAGAATTTGAGGTGATCTTTTTCAAAAGACATTTGTGAAAAATTTTGGGCGTTGACCTCCCTTTTTCTTCCTGTTAAAAGATCGGGCAAAAGAAGTACTTTAACCTCCATGGAAGAAATTTCCCCAAATCACAGTGGTATATTTAGAATAACGCAAAATGTTAATAAGGCCAAAAGAAGAAAAAACAATAGGTGTCAAAGGCCAATATCATATCAAGGGGAACAACTCTGTAAAAATCAACAAAGATGTCACAGAAAAAAAACAACAAATGAGCAGGAAACTTAATGAGTGATAGTGGGTGATGTGGTAAAACTTAGGGGTGAGCTTTGTGGGTGATACGGTAATTAAAGGATTAAAAGTTAGTTGCTGTAATAATGGAAGACCTTATATTTTTAGGTAACTCTTTGATCAGCTAAAAGCTTTTGTGGAAGAATACTTTTTACTTTTTGCTGACTTTCTAAAAATGTAAGGTCTGAACACCTCAAACTCATGCTACAGAGAGTTAATACTGTCCTTGATATTACATGCAAGCAACAAAAGAATGAAAACAATTTCATACATGTATCATCATATAACAATGTTTTCATTTGCATAAAATTTGCTTTCAAAGTTGACAAAATTTCCGCCGTTTTTCAGAGGAGCTAGGATAATACTCATCATATAGTTTGGTTGTTGTAGTATAGCGAAAAACACATTTTGGAAAAAACCCTCTTTGGTAGCATTTTGTAAATAAAAAAAATACTGCTAGTTAGAATATGAACTTTAATTATTAAGGTCAGATATACCCTGAAGATCCTAGTTTAAAAACATAAATGTACTACATTATTTATTCTAATCATACTTTTATATGTTTTCAGGTGGATACACAATTCAAAAATGATTTTGAAAATTCATAAATTTTTATCTTTAAAAATTATCTTTAGTGCCCACAATATCAATTCTGTGTAGAAAGGGTGTCCTAATATTACTGCGCTTGTGTTCTGTCTGATGCAAGAAGGTGGGCTCAAGTGATCAGTGGCTGCTTGGGAAAAACAGAGGCATGTTGTCAAAATGACCATGTTATTTGAAATCCTGCAGATCCAGACACTCCTGTCAGACAACGTATTCATTAACTTTCAACTACGGTTATGGTAACTCAAAAGTAAAAACTCAGTTTTATTGCTCAAATCAGGCAAAATCATCTGTCTTTTTTTATTACCTCTGCATGATTTATCTGACATCTCTGTCATTAATAATGGAATTAGCAGTCACACAGATATGTTACCACCCGTCTGGACATCACTACTGAATCATCTTCCAACCCAGAACCTATCTGATGTAAGCTCAGGGCAGGATGTGAAAGAATTTGGACTTCGTGTAATGTGATTCTAGGGATTTTAGAAATATTACATTATTATGTTCACTAAACCTGTTCTTTTCACATAATACATGATTTACTGTGGTCTTCAGGATAGCTGAGATTAGCTTTGAAGAATCCCTAAGCTGTGATGTAACAGAAAATAGGATTCTCTGCTATAACTTAGTATAACAGTGCATACCTCTGTAAATCTGAATTTGCGGACATCATAACTAACACATTGTAACTTTGTTATCATGGGAGTCAAACAATCCTTAGGCTTGACAATCCATGTTTCCTAATAATAGACTGCTGTTTCTCTTGTGGAGAAATGTCAGATGCTGTAAACACTAATGCATTTATTCGTTTAACTAACAGATCATAGACAACAAAAAGTGATAAAAGAGACATTAAAATAGTATAAGTAGGCCTTTAATGTGGCCATCACTCCACAAACATCATTATCATGGTAAACATGCTATATATGCCCATCTGCACACACTGTGTCTGGCCAGCCAATGAAAGGATATGGGCATCTGCATCTGCTGATGAGATGGCTGGTGAAAGTTACCCATTGAATGATGGGACTATGGTGTTCAGAGGCCATACAATGGGGACAGACCATTTCAAATTCCTATTACTTACTTTGAATTTTTAATTCTAAACCATGATCCAGTACCTTGCCCAACACCCAAAAGGAACAACTGCAAAAAACAACTTATTTGTGAATTTTTGATTGCACTCGCAGCCTTCTCAATGTATACAATTTGACCTGACAATTTCTTTTATACAGTGAGCAATGAGAAATTAAAATATCTATGCGTTGTTGAGGAAATCATACCTTATTAACAAACAGCAGATTAAGTCAATAAACTCATTCACAATATGACACTTACAGAGTAAATACCAGCAATGCATAATTTGACACTAGGACTAGAAACTTGTGTACATCTGACTCTGAAAAGCAATGTAACTCAAAACTCAATAATATCCAAACCTTGTGGCTGAAGACGACTAGCTGGTGAATACAGTGCCTGACTGCAGTGCATTGTCACACCCACAATAGTTTGTATTCTCTCTGTGCATGAATACAACATGGTAACTAACCTGAGACTGAAGAGCAGGAATGGGTATGATGCGGCCAGCTTTCTCCTTGAATTTTTTCTGGATTTCCTTTGCTACATGAGGGTGATCTATAGCTATAGCATTCACAAAACGATAGAAGTCTTGTGTGCTCAAGCTGCTCACACTGTCACATAGCTTGATCATGATATCACAGGACGCTCTATCTCTACCCTGAAAATAAATGCATTGTCCGTTTTGTAAGTACAGACCTTTTTCCAGCTCTCCTCAGCCATCTGCTGACAATCCACAGCTATGGCATTTACAAATTATCAGCCCTAAAGTGTGCTCAGACTGATCAGACAATCACATGGTTTGATCACTACCACACACAGTTCTCTTTGTATGTATCATATAAGTAAATACAGTAAATACCTGATAACACAAATTCCAGGGCACCACAGAAATGTGTTCGTGTTATCAAGAATTTGTGTAAAGAAGAGCACATTGGAAATAATAGAGATGGCCCATTTGATACCACATGCCAATGATAAACCAGTCAGGGTGGTTACATTACAGGGGACTGAGTGAGGGACATGTCTGGCTAAGTGGTCGGGGGAGGCAAAGCCATTACATAGTGAGTGGGGTGATGGTGGAGCATCATGGGTGGACAATGTCGCGCTGGCAATGCAAACGAAAAAGGAGAGTTCAAGCAAAGACAACGGTATGGCCCAAAAGTTGTTTGTGTTATCGAGATTCTTGAGAATTTTAGTAAACAGAATTTGGAAGGCATAGATTATAGAGCGAAAAAAAAGGGGGACTTTTTTCTTTTTGTGTAAACAGAAAATTTCGCGTTAAACGGGTTTGTGTTAAGCGAAGTTTACTGTATATCAAAAGTCAGTGTAATACTGTCAGAAACTTTTTTCAATTTTCCTCAGCCACCAGCTGTCGATCTACAGTTTTGACATTTACAAAATAACATAACTCTGGTGTGCTCAAGCTGCTCACACTATCAAAAAGCTTGATCATTATACCACAGGCAGCTCTGTTTCTACCCTGAAGTAAAGATGTATGGCAGATTCTAAGAAACCACTCTGTTTCCAAGAAATCATCCCACTCTTGTGTACTATCTTATCATGAAGTGATTTCTTACAATCTGATGCCTTTTATTCACATGAAAGATTAAAGCATTACACACTTCAATTGCATGAACCAAGAAGAAATAAATGATCTAATGGCAATTTCAGTAAAATGTACAACATGAAAAAGTATGCGACTTTGGGAAAAAAAAATAGAGGAGCAAACATGTAACTTTTAAACGCCATGAAGTCAAGGTGGTCAATCCCTACACACGGCTTCATCAAAGCAGGTGTTGATTCAAGTTAACATGATCCTAGACATTGGCAAAGATTTATAAACAATAGGGTCCATCTGGCAGCTAACACCAAGATAAAAAAAGCCACCATGATTCAAAGAGAATTCATGCACCACAGACAATAAAGTAAGGGAGTGCTAGTCCCTTCATAAATGGTCACATACTCACATGGGCTTGACTGGGCATTGAGAACCCATTGTGAAAACAGTGTCAAACGCTGCACAGGTGGCGATGTGTTAAAAGGTGACAGTTATTAGGTAGTCGAAACTAAAATTTCATTTCTATTGTAGAGGTTTTTAATGACTTTCAGCTCATAGATCTCTTTATTCTGAGCATTTTGATACTTTATTTTTATTGAAATTAAATAAAAAAGTTATGGAAATTCAAAGTTTGCCAAAAATCTACCAAATTCAGAAATTTCTTCATTATGTAAAATTGGCCATGTTTAAGGATAAGTAATGTCTAAGAAAACCTACTGAGAAGTCCAGAAATTGGTGTATAACCTCCAAAGTTTATGTAAATTAAGCCTAATTTTTTTCAAGCAATTACAACTAACCACATAAAAATGAACATCACTCAAAAAACACAAAATAACGCTTTTCTCCACTTTTTATTTTCTGACTGACAAATCACCCGGCCTATAGTTGAGGCTGGAAATTATTTTTGTCTATGTAACACCTCAAACTAAATGCAACAGAAATGCTTTTTGCTCATTATTCTCTGTGAAATGAGCCACTGTAGTATACTCTGATCGAAGGGTGCTAGCATATTTAAATTTCATTAAAAAAATTGGAAAAAATGCAACTTTAGGTTCTAATCAGCGCGGCATTCCATACTCTTGCCAGGGGATTGGTCTCTCATGAGATGCTGGACAGATATGAAAAGTGTCGTTATCCCAACAGAGCACCTGGTCACTTTTATTGCCCAATCCTGGTAACACGATACCTCCAAAAATGCACTCACGGGGAATGAGATCAAAGAAATATGATAACAAGGAGAGTGGAAGACACTGTTACGAAGATTACACAGATTAATACTCCACAACGAGAAACAAATGCACAATATCCGTTGATCAATTTAAACAAAATTACTGATAAGAATTTAGTAGCATCAGGGTTAGACTCTTTTCCCTGTGACCAACCTGAGACTTGTTTCTTGTGTCTTCTCCACACTGCTTTATCTCCTAGACCAAATTGAAATATTTCATGCAGCACATAATGTTATAGTCAATCAATCCTTGTATTGGAAAGATAATACTGCCAATAATAAATCAGATGTATTTCTTGGCAGCAACTGTTCTAAGACTTTGTGGCTTTCACATAGCAATGAGTTTTCTGGAACTGGAATGCACTGGCCATGTCAAGACAGTAAATGGATTCAGGGATGCACTAAATGTGTAGTATGCTCCAGGCACAATTCTATAAGTCATGATCAGGATGATTTTTCAAGAGCTGTCAGAGAATATCAACTAATGGATACAGCATTTTGTTTTATTGTCATACATGCTTGATATTAACTTATCGAGGGTGCCTCACCAAGATGCAGCCAGCTCTATAGATGATCACAGCAAACTTGACAGCAATAAATACATCCAAGACATAACCCATCATCGTTGAGAGAAATAATTGATACATTGAACACAAAAATGACACAGTGTAACTACCTACTTAAATGTGATGAAGCTGCTTCGCGTGGTCTAATGCTGAAGGAGCGGAAGGCAGCAGCGATCTTTGAAATGACACCGACGACAGCCAACTTTTATCAGCTACGAAAATTTTATAAGAAACGGATCATGCAATGTTTTGTTCACAATGGTTAGACATTAATTTTTTTTTTTTTCTGGCATTCTTGTTGGTGTAACAAAAGGCAAGGCAATATAGTTAGGAAGGGTGGGGAGGTGGTGATGAGGAAGGGTGAGTTGGATGTGCGATGGATAAGTATAAATGTGTCTGATATTTATTTATTTATTTATTCATGTTTATTTCTTTGTTAGTTTGTTTATTTATTTATGTTCCTTGGATATTTATTTACTAAGTTATTTTAACTACTCTGCATATTTATTTACTTAGTTAATTTAACTTATTTACTTATATTATACTTAAGAAATATGGAGAGCGAGCATTTACCTCATCAGGACCATCAGTTTGGAACGCTCTACCAAATGAATTAAGATCAACAAATACCATCGAAAGCTTCAAAAGAAAACTCAAAACCTATTTATTTCAAAAATATTGCTGTAATTCCTAGCCATAAGTTCCAGCTCTG